>JAPMOR010073563.1:213839-274234 GCA_026543865.1 Argiope aurantia
GTACGCAATATGGATTCTACAGGCATGTACGCAATATGGATTCTACAAGATACATGAAGTTATGGTAACTTGAAACTTGTCCGATTTTAATGAATGTTTGTCGGCTCCCAATTAAAAGACCAGAGAACATACATGGATACAGTTAGTCGGTTCGAATTATTTCAAAAAAAGACTGCTGAGCTCAAAGTTGTTCACGTGACTTGACAGCTGATGCAGAACAGGGCTTCTTAAAAGGTCGCGAGGTTTTTTTTCTCAGACTCTTCAAAATTAGTAATCTAAACTAAGAAAATATTTTTTTAAATTTAGTTTCCATTATATTATATTATAGATACATTAGTACATCATTTCAATTGATAGTTTCGCAACAAAATGTTTCTAGCTAAAACTGTATTTCCCCATTAGTAAAAGTTTCGCAAAAAAAAAAGAAAAGAAGAAGAAGTTAAAAAAATGTTTGAAATAGAATATGTAAACCTTATATTTCTCCCGAAAAAGTTTCTAAATATTGCTAGTCTGTCCAAAACTGTTCAATTATTTTTAACCTAATTACCTCACTCGAACGCCAGAATACAACGCAAGCCAATATTATGACAAATATGCAATATTTCTTTGATGGAAATTCATTTTGAACCTGGAACTCAAGATCCTATTAAGACTACTGCGACCCACTCGTCTCTGGCAAATGAACATATTTTAAATAAAACTGAATATTAATTCTAGGTTTATTTTAATTAAACTTTAGCAAGTTGCGATTCATTCAAAACCTGAAGTAAATGACATTCGGTAAAATAAACATTTCATATCGATGCAGAACAAGTAAAATTAAAAGAATAATGATATCGCCATGATTTCGAGACTTGGTAAGGACCTTGCTTCTATCGAAACCACAACTTCATATCACCCATAGTGTTGTTTCAGCATTCACTTACTATAACACAAGACGTTTCATTCCTTTACTAAGCATAAATAATCTACAGTTTTCCTCAAAAGAAATTCAGCATACGAAATTGGATCGCCTCTTTCCGGACGAGAATCTTAAGTTATTCACAACGTGTCTCATGATAAACAAAAATTCGATATTAAAAATTCAAGATTCCGTGTTCTAGTTCTTCATAGCCGACAGACATAAGCACCCGAATTTTTCATAACGGAATGCGCGCGTCTTAAGGTTGGAACAAAAATTTAACTTTGTAACTGAGAAAGGTACATTATTTTGCGATGCAAAAGCAGCAGTTTCATATGTTTTGCTTATCCGGAATATTTTTGGTTATAAAGTCGCTCGACGAGACAATCACACGGCCAATCGACTATGCAAATTATTTCATTGCACTTTCTGATCCGATGTCGCTTTTCCTTATGCAAAGTGCGTGATGGATTCAAAGATAAGAATTTCGACCGACAAGTGAGCATGAAACGGACATTCATCTGTTTCGGCAAGAAATCCCCATAAAATCCCGAAAATGAGGAAAACTGAAAACCAGAGCAGATGGATACTTGAAAATGTTATATATAAATTTTACTGGGTTAAAACTTGGTTAATTGAAATATAATCAATTCAAATAGAGATATGGACTTATACAGATTTGATATGTTCTATATTATATTAAGCCATTAATATTGCTTGACGCGGTTAATTCTACGGGATATTCAGATTGTTTTTTCTATCGATAAATGGGACATTTCGAAAAAAAATCGATTAGCATAATAAATTTTATGCTCAGGTATCTTGAAAGAAAGTACGCTTACACGTCAAAATCCATCTTTAAAACATTTAAAATTCCGTTTGGCTCTAATGTGGAGGTTAACCATAATCTGCTTATTTTTTCTGGATTCTATCCATTTTTAAGAAGCAGATGGATCGTTCTAAACAAAAATCTCCAGGAAAGTAAATATTATATTCGAGTAAAATGCATTCGTTATTGCGGTGATTTTAGCCATTCTCCATATTGTTTGTTTTCAGTAACTTTTAATCTAGAGTGCTTTTTAAAAAAATTTATTCATAGTGAAACCCGTATCGAAAAATGCCTCGGCACGTTCGAAACGGATAATGTTCTAATGAAATGCCTGCCTCATGATGCTTCAAGTGATTAAGAACATATTGTTTTGCTTTTTGTTAGAAATGATTATTTAAGCAAATATTGTCTATTCGTGCATTAAGCCAAGTGAAATCATCAACTGTAACTCATCAGCATCATGGGGGGGGGGGGGGGGGGAAAACAATGATGACCGTAAACAGAAGCGAAATTTTTGTTTTCCTGGTGCGGAAATCGCCACGTAGAAAAGCACATGCACATTTTCAAATAATATATGTGCAGATGCAGGATTGAGTTCGTCTGGCAAAGAAAGTGCCGGGACTGAGCATTCAATAATTTGGCAAAGGGACTCCCTTCTCGTCAGCTCAGCAGCGCTAATCAGAATTAAGAAAGGCAAGTAAAAGATTATCCCGAAACAAAATCTACGCTCCCAGGAAACGAATAGGACTCATTAAGCCTGCCCAATCAATATCTCGCCAACACAGAAAGATTAGAGGGAAACAAAAACAAGCACACAGTTCCCATTATCAAAATAAGGGCGCAAGCATAAATCTGCTGCAAAAATCTGTTCTTTTACAAATAATCATTTTCTTCATATCACTTGCAGGGATTCATGCTCCATTGGGCAAAAAGAATAGCTGACAGAGCAGAAAGAGACAGCTTGATTAAATATCGGGTTTTTTTTCCCCCTTCGGATCTTCTAATGCCTCCCCCCCCTTTTAGTTCCCTTGTGTGTGTGTGTTTGTGAAAGAAAGGAGGAGGTATTGTCTCGGCATATGTAACACAAATTTATTATCTTTGTCCAGTGGGTTTGGGTCTCCATTTTTCAACTGGGAATAAGAAAGATACAACAAGAAATTTTCAATGCATGTAAAAAGGATTTGTATGAGAAGGAAAAATAATCTTGAAGATTTGAAACAAATTTTTCAAAGAAATATTCTCTTGTCATTTTTTAAAAACGATACAGCTTTCCAATGCTTCATTGAAAGCTATATTCGCAAACAAAAATGGTATACAATCGCACTTTTTTTTTTTTTTGTTTCATATGAGAAATACCCCCTCCCTCTAAAATCATTTCTTAAGAAATCCGAAGCTTTTTTTTTAAATGATATAATAAGAGATGCATGTCAAAAAAATTTTAAGTACATCGATAAAGTAGATAGGAGCGATCAATTGGTAAACATTCGTATCTGTATAACGTAGTTCCGTATACTACATTCTTAAAAAATTACATTTCTTTGAAGCAAATTTTCAGCCGAATTTATGACTTCACTCCATTAAATGTTTAGAATTTCAATAGCCCAGTAAAAATTATAAAATATGCAAAACAAGAATTTAAATTAAATATATTTCAATTTAATACTTTTTCCACACAAATTCTTAGCTAAATTTAAGCAGGATAAAATCAATCTGGTGAATAAGTTGATCCTCGGTCGTGCTCGATAGTTTGTTTTTTGCGACGCAAATTTCTGCAGGGGAAAAAAAAAGTGGGATTGCGAAAGTTAAGAAAAGAATGGCAACTACTTTCAGATTTTGCAAAATCATTCTTTGAAGCTATTTACAGTAATTTGGTAAAAAGGAACACGCAAATAATAATCTGACTGAAAAATAAATAGATCAATGCAAAAAACTCAATTTTCTCCCAATCAAACATATGCAATTCCATATAATACACACGAATTTTTCGAAATCGTGAATATTTTGACTCGCTTTTTTCCGTTATCACGAATACATGTCACATGACAAGGTCAGACCAACTTGATCAACGACACCGAGAGACTCCATTCTTTCCAGACACCGAGAGCAAGCGTAATTGCCATTCTTATTTTAATAGAAATGCGTTTCTGACAGTATAATTCCATTTCAATTGCAACGAAATAGTACGGCGCCGCTCCCTCATTTGCGTGATGTCTTGCACAATCTGCATCGTTAATAAAATAAAAATGCCCTTCCAATGGTATTTACAGGCGAAACACACGATAAAAGGGATAAATTAATAGTAGAACAGCAAAACAGAGAATAAACATTCAAGAGGACCAATGTAAAACTTAATAGCATACAACACAATTGTGCTGCAATCTCATGCTGGCCAATTATGCAAACAGCAGATTAAAATTCCATACGCATTTGCATCTCGGAATAAACAGAGGAAAGCAAAATTTGCTTTTGTTTTTTGTACTTTAAAATCGTGCCTCATATTTCGACACATTCAGCTGCATATCATTAAGAATGCGGAATGTCTAAAAACAACAAAGCGATGCTTCCCTGTTTCCACTTATTTTCGGTAAAATACCTTTACTTTCATTATTTGCTTATCTTCAAGAGGAGCACGCAATTAAAACAGCATTTGAAGAAATATTTAAAGCGACGCAAATAAATGCAGCAGATGTTGCTGCGAAGAGCTATTCCAATTTAACTTAATTATTATATAAAGAATAATGTAATGAATAATGCAATGTATAAAGAATAGTGCAAATGATCTTCATTATTACATAAAGAACTAAAAGAGTTTTAAAGAAATAAATGATCAGGACTAAACAAGATGAAATTATTCTTTCCTCAAATGAAAGTGGGAGAAGATTACCGATAATGAAAATTCTAGAATGATGAAAATTAAAAGCGTAAACAAAACATTCCATTATATAAAGTTATTTAAACTGCCTACACTTCAATGAGAAAATGAGAAAAGGTGGAAAACGAGATGGAATATTATTCGGTAGTAAAATCACTGCAATTTTAGTCAATTCAAATAAATTAAAAATCAACGGAATATTTTTTTTCCCAAAAATTTCGAACTGCAGCTAAAAGTTTAATTTCAAATTTTTAATGTTATTATTCGAGTTAAAGAAACGACCGATTTAGCTAAAACAGATTATTTAAAAATATTACCTCGGTCGTTCGTTACCAGCATTATTAAAGCTTCAGTGTACTTTCATTTTCTTGATTTGAACTCGTGAGAGAAAAACATTAATATGCATCTTAAAACAACTGAAGTAAAAATTTATTCCTCTACAACCCATTTTCACACTGGATTTATTCTAGTACATTTTCAATGCATGAATAAAAATCGCATCATCGGTAAATAAAAAGTTTATTATTATTAAGTAATATTTATAGCATCCATTTTGTTTCTCATAGCTCATACGCAATACTTTTTGTAATTAAACATTTTTTTACATGATTATGATTATAATCACTTCCAAATTAAAAAATATATATAATCACACGTGATTTGAATCTCATAATCCTGATTATAACATTTATTTTCTACTCTATTATAGAAATACTTTTAAAATAATAATTTTCAGTTTACCTCTTTTCCGTGTCTTTTCCAGTTGAAGGAGGGGGAAAAAAACAAGTGCATCCGAACGATTGTTCCAAATTATCACAAAATTGAAACATGCAAAAATAACTGAAAGGGCGATAAGAGGTTAAGACGGGATCAAAAAAATTTTCGGGCAAAACTTTCCCACCCTAAAATTTACGCTTCCTTACCACTTCTGAACTTCGCTTCATTCGGCTTCAAAGAGCATTTCATAGAGAAACGAAAAATAAAAATTAGAATACAACTTCGAGTAGAAGATTATAAATAATGGAGATAATTCGTATGAACGCGGTCACGCATATCATTTTGCTCAGGATATTATGAAAATAAAGCATCGCTGTTTTTTAGAATGGATACAACACAAAATTTTGATACACAAATTCTAAAATTAAAATTTACTATACCAGTTAGGATGTGAAGATGCTCGATTTGAATGCAATATACTTTGTCGCTCGATTGTCATTTGACTTTCTAATATTTACCGGTTATTTCCAATTTGAACATGATCCCTCTGCAGATGACAATAAAAGATAATAAATGAAGTCACTGCAGCATCTGGAAACCCCAGTGCGAACTCGCAAAAGTTCAACAAAACGATTCTGAAACTCAAAGGTTTTTACATGACAAAAGTTCAACCTGCACTCAAACCTTGTTTGAGCACGAATTCTGACTTAATTTGTGACATTTCAACTGGTTCATCAAGACCTCTTGTTCCAGAATCTTTCCGCAAACTAATTTTTGAGCAGCTGCATAACATTTCATATCCAGGAATAGCAACAACGACAAAGTTAATCAGCTCCAGAGATCCGGCTTCAATTATGAAGCTAGATATAAAAAATGGGTGAGGTGCTGTCAACGTTCAAAAGTTCAGCGCCATACTAAAGCTTGATTAAGAACATTTGCCTTGCCCGGTTCTCGTTTTCAACAAATACATATCGACATTGTTGGTTCACTTAAATAATTACTCCAAACATCTCACCAAAATACTCCGATACATATAAATAATGAAGAATTGCGGATACCTTACAAAACAATCTATGCATAAAATGCATTATCAGTATTGCCTAAAATCTTAATACCTTGTCATATGTTGGAAAAATTTTCATTTCAACTTTAAGTTTAAAAAAAAATACAGAAAAATGATACCAGTAATAACCAGTATAAACAAAGTAAGGAAGTCATTTGATTACATACACAATTTGTAACAAACCAAATGAAACGTTATTCGTTAACATCAAAAATATTCCGTTGATAAAATTTAAGTTCTAAAATAAACATTTCACGCGTTAAAAGGTTCTTTAAATATATAAGCAGGACGATATTGTTTATTTAGTCATTTTGTATTCTGTCAATAATACATCATCTACTGTTTTCAATAAAAATGAGTGATAAACCTTATTGATACTAGATGGCGCCGCAATACCGAAATGAGCGCGAATCAAAATGGCGGACGACAGATACCAAAAAGCGGGCGATAGAATGAATGAGCATGTCGACTGTCAAAGTCAGGACTTGTTTCTTTCTGCGGCGGCAAAATAAATAGGAAGCAGCTGCTAACCGTCTCAGGCGCGTATGAGAATTCTGAGGAGCGCAAGGCCCTCTCAGCGAGGGCTTTTCCAAAATATATCCTAAATTACAAGAGTCATTTTTTTTCCTGCCGCTTTTGGTGGGAGTACCCTTTCCCCAATCATTTATCTCGCACGGAGGGGATTCATAAAAGGAGTGCGGCGCACGGTAAAAAAGACGCAAGCTTATGATCCCTGTTTCGAGGAGAAATAAACAAAACACGCGGTAGCTTTTACCGTAAGTAGAGAAAACAGGAAATGCAGAATGGCTGTTTTCATTTCCTGATCGTGAAGAACGAATGGAACATTTATATATGTGCTAAGAATTTCCTAAAAACTCAATAAATGATCTTTTGCATAAATAAATTAATTCACAATATTGCCATTCATTCGTCATTTGGTAAATACTTATTAGCCATTTTCAAAATATACATTAAAAAAAGTAAATATTGGTACCGTATAACAGAGCACTGAAAATTCATTGTATTATACAATACGGAATGTTTGAACCTCATACGATTTCACTCCCCTATAGGGATACGAACGAAATATAGCAACTAGCTATACGCTATTACAAAACTGCTAGAATGAAAAAGGAGTTAAACCATTTTTCCGCCATCATTTCGGAATTTATCATCGCACAAAAATTATTCTTTCATTATCATTTCAAAGTTAATTTAAAAACAATTTGTGACAAGTCCTCTTTTAATTTATTTTATTGTTTAATATACATTAAACCTATTTTATTGTTTAACCACATCAATTATTCGTTCCTTTTTGTCTGCATTATAAAGTGTATTATTTAATATCGGAGAGCAGTTATTCACATTTAATTATTCTTTTAAAATTGTATTGTCTCCAGTAGCGTAACATGAAGTTTTCCAATAATGTTTTTTTAGCTTAAATTCATTGAAATAAATTTTATTATTTCACTTGATAAATTAGTGAAAGTTCATTGCATCATTACATATTTCATCACACAGGTTTCAAAATCTTACTTTTTAAACTATGCCAACGGGCATATTTTTTTTTATCTTCGTGTTTTCTATTCAGAAGTTTTTACTTTTTTTAAAAATTTCATAGCAGCTGCTTTCCCTCTTCCCCAGCCCTCAGTAAGCCACATCACCAGGGCTGCAAATATTAGATTTTTGAATATTTAATTAAACGCTATAGAAGAATTGAATATTAAACCTCCTAAACCGAACGGACCACAAAATCGGTAGTGCAGCAAATGCGTACGGGTCATAAAAGGCCGATAAATCATGCGTAGCTCTTGGAAAAAAAAAAGGGATAGAGAGTGATTAGTCTAAACATACCTTATCTATTGGCAAGAATATCTGGGGAGAAAATTTATTGGTATTTTAACAATTTCTAGGGCCGTGAGAAGTATGCTTCCCACCAAATTTATCAATCTTTATATGAAATTATATAGGAGGGCAGAAGTCCTGACAAATTTTTTTACTAAGTCAAAAACTTACATGCTTCAGTTCTATATCTCAGACAAAATGATGTGTCTTGATTTGTTACTTATCTATTAACCAAATTAATTAATTAAAATTAAATTTAAATTTATCAAATAAGCTAAACGAATCCCTTTTCTTATACTAATTTCAAGCCTAAAATATTTTAACATAATGACTAGAAAAAAATGGAACTTTAAAGGGTTAACTAAATTTTGATACTTAAACACAAGGAAAAATTTTTTTTGTCTATGTGTATATGCTGGCTCTGTACACACCAGGCCGCCTGCCTATCAAATTTGACAAATATTTACTTTGGAGGATAGGAAAGTGATTTTTTGAATTTTTAATTAGAATTTTAATTAATCAAAAATTAAAAGAAATGCCTTTTTTCCGTGATAACGTTCTAAAAATTTACAGTAAAAAATAATTTTTACTTCCAAATCATATCAATTCTCTGAATTATTCATTCACAGTCAAATTATGCTAAATACAGTTCTCAAATGAAAATCAATAAAATTTAAAAGAAGATCTGAAATAGGAATACCATTCTAAAAAATGACACCTGAACTTAACTATTACCATCACAAACGATTCCAATTGTTTTAAGATAAGTGGATTATTTAAATGTGTATTTCAGCTCATTAATAACACACAAGTCAATAAGAGAATTGAACAGTTGATAAATTTCCTACTATTTGAAATTAAATCTGTTCAAAGCTTTTGATAAATCTGGTAATCAAATAATTCATATATGCACGAAATAAATAACTTCACAAGCCATAAAAATACATCTTATATTTAAAAATCTAGTATTCTCTTTTATATGAAAACTTTATCTTTACATACATAAATATAAACAGAAGATCTTGTCTATAAAACATAAATGCTATCTAAGATCTGTATTCATTTTACAGAATAAAAATACACAAATACTGATAAACCAATACAATTAATGAAATTTTTAAAATTTTAAGATAATTTACGTTAGAGATAATATTTTTTTTTGTATTAGTATTTTTAAATGCACTGAATTGCATATTTCTTTCTCCCAAATATAGGCGTGTTAAATTAAGTATCTTTACGTGCAACGGTCGATATTTTAAATAGACTGATAGACGCATATAATACAATCACTTTTATTCTTGGAAAAAAATCATTTGTTAATTAAAATTTTTAGATTAAAGTCTGAATATTCCACACTTTCATTATTGATTAATTGTAAACGAAAAATTTGGAGATATCTGTGAAATTTAAAATATACGTTTCCGTGTTAAAAGTCAATTTTTTTCCATCCCTCCCTTCTCTCTCTCTCTCTGTGTGTGTGGTGTGTGTGTGTTATCAGGTAGTTTGTTATTTAACCCCTTAAGGGGTCATTTTTTTTAGTCATATGTTAAAATATTTGTAGGCTTGAAATTAGAATAAGAAAAGGGATTCATTTAGCTTAATAGATAAATTTAATTGGAGTAATTAATAATTAAGTAACAAATAAAGACATCATTTTGTCTGGGCTAAAGAACTGAAGCATCTAAGTTTCTGACTTACTGAGAAAATTTGTTAGAACTTATGCCAACCTACATAATTTCATAGAAAGATTGATAAATTTGGCGGGAAGCATACTTCCCACGGCCCTAGAAAGGATTAAGTTCCTAAAACAGTCCTTATTTTATTTTATGAATTAAAAATAAAATTCGGGATATTTTAATGAAACATTACAACTGAAAATGGAATAATAATACATAAGAAAGCATTTTTTACTATTTTATAAACTTATCCCGCATTTACTATTTGATTTTTATAATATCGCAATGTATTGAATATTATTTTAAAATATTCTCAGTGGGATTTCTTTTATCTTTTGTGACACTGTTACAAATTTAGATAATTTTGAAACGCTGTAGTCTCTTATTTTTCTATTAATGATGTAAATTTTGAAAGTAGAATGCATAAGATGTTTATAAAAGAATACTTATGATAAATATTAATCGCAAAATGCATATGCAGGTAAGTTAACATAATATTCTAGTTGGTTGAAGAAGTATTTAAATATGACGAGTCTGATTAAATGACAAATCTTAACAAAGAGTGATTAGTTAAAAAAGCAACAAAGAAAAATATCCTCGGCTCTTGATAATTTTTAGTAGTTGTAGAAAGGTATTTAGTTTTATACTTTCATTTAATGACAGAGGGTCCTGTAGTCAAATTTATTCAAGTCATAATCAAGTATTGATTAAATTAATTTTGAAACTTTATTCTAGTATTATTCCTGATTGCCATTTACAAGTTATTCGTTATGCTATTTTATAATTCTAAAAAATTTGGAATTTTACAATTTAAAAAATATATTCTCTTCTTTTCCAATATTGTTTAGAGTGTTATAGAAAGTTGTGTTGTGTTTCCGATATTTTGCTTAAAATTAATGTAACGTTTTGTCTGTGCACATTTTTTTTATTTGTACAATATTGAAATGGACTTGTGACTTCAGTTTTTAAAATTTACTACTTAAAATTGCTGAATAAAAATTAAATTAAAATCAATAAAAAAAAATAATTGGAGAGAAAAAAGGGTATTGAGATTTGCATTATCTGGGAGCCCCTGGAAGGTTTAAAATGGCTATGAATTCTTCTGAAATTAGAAATAATTACATTGTTTACATTGTATGGAAAAAACGCATAGCTAATCAGCAAACATTTCAATGAAGGTGTAGATGTATATTGTTGTAGATTTGGATTATGGTTTAATAAATAATGCAACTAGAAGAAAATTAAATTTGAATTCAGCTAATATCTCCTACAAATTTTCGCAGATACAAATGATCAGTTAGCAAAATATTAATGTACTTCCGATTTAGTAAGCTGCTTATTTTATGCACTGTATACTTACAATATTTCATATACAAAAGGCAAAGTCATATAATGAACAAATAATTTCTTTATCAGAGTACAGATTTTTTTTTAAAAAAATGTAAGAACATTTAAATTAAATCTACGATGATAAACAGGAAGTTTAAATTTGTAATGGCGTTCTACTCTGAAAACTGATTTTTTAAAATCTGATATAGCATGAAAATTTAACATCCGTAGTTGGAAGCTTTTTTTACTACTTACGGCATTTCAGAATTGCTTTTGCAACTTTTCCCTCCTTACAAATCATTCCAATACCCCTAACCTCATTTAATTCTACTTAAAATTTAAGAAACATCTTTTTCGTAAGTGCCTATATTTAAATAACATTAAAATATATGTCCAAATTTATTGCATTAAATGAATCAAGAAGAAATAAAGCAAAAACTAATGAAACGCAAACTCTTCGATTAATGCAAAACATATTTATGTAAAGTAATGCATTTATATCTAAAATATAGAAGAAATGGTTATTTTTTTCGAAGTGGCTATACTATTTATATGAGAAGAAATATCATTCCTCAATGATTTTTATCATACATTTTTGAAAAAATACATTGAAAAGCAATCCACCTTTCATAAAAAGCAAAGTGGAAATTATTCATATAGTACTAAAACGAATGAAATTGAATTAAAGAACGTGTCGTTAAGTATTCGAAACTGTGTCAAACATCATGCTAACTCTTGCAAATATGACACTTTTAGATAATGTTTAAAATATTGTAACCTCTTCTAGAACTGACCCTTATCAGTAACACAACCGCATTGTAAACGAGACTATTGATTGACAGTTTTATGACTGGTACGCAAGTCATACAACCCACAAAAATATTTTCATAAAAACAAATAAACAATGAAAAACGTTTTCTAAACATAGTCTCACTACACCATGCATTTTATTATTAAGGCGGAAACTATTTACTTGTACATTATTTGTATTTGCAAATTGTTTTTGTCATTTTACATAAAAATGTTTGCATATATTATTACATCATTCTATCAAGAAACTATTATTGGAAACCAAACAGCTTTTCAATTGTCTTCCCTCGATGTTGTTTATCTCGTGAAATAAAATTTAAATTTACATGGGAAAACGAAAGCCAATATGAGACGAGAAATTCCCCGTTTCTGACGCCAATTACATATGGCCAAATGATAGTGTGAGGAATTTCTCTGCATACGCGCATCGAAAGGCGAGGGTCGTTGATTCAGAGACAACAAGGAAGTGTTGAGGGGCTTCCAATCTTTTTAACTGAACGACGCAAAATATGTCAATCAGTGCGCATCTGCAGCATTTTAACTGCGTATTCGCAATTTCCTATGCACATTGATTTCAGGTGCCCTTTTTATAGCGTTGAAGTATCGGAAAGTATGCAATTCGTAGAAGATGTCGGCAAGCAGGGCATTTCAATGCATAAGTCTGCAATAGGTGGACAATCTGTACACATAAATAAAATTAATCGAAAACAGAATCTGTCCATGTTGAATTTCAGCAAGTATTCCGATTCATAAAGACAACTCATTTTTCATAAAACAGTGGCAATGCTCTCCCTTCGCACAGTGACGGTGGAGAGGCAAACTTCGTTGATAGAAATGCGCGCTAAATCCCGTCCGCATAGCTTTTAAAATCACGGTGTACACGTGCAAACAGATTCCCTACCACTTTACTCAAAATTTAAAAAGAAATCTACAATTTTAATATAACATAATTCATCTGTTTAGATACCTGCATATTTGGGTTACCAAAAAGACTAAGACAATTCCAAAAATGATATTTTTGGACTCAAAGAAATATCTGACCCTATCTTGAAATCTTCAAGATTCAAAAGATTCTTTCCCTGTTTAGTACCCCGAGAAAGTAAAAAGAAAAGCTGATAGAGAGAGACACTGAAAAACAAAGCGGTGAATGAATCAAATGGTTCCGAAAGAATCAAAATCCTTTCTCCTGTGAAGAGCCCTTTGTTAAATATTGTTCTGTCTTCGTCACTTTTACGGGATATTTTACCTTCTTCCCCCTTTCCTAATTCTTAGTCCTTCCCCAGCAAAACCCAAAGTACACGAGGAGATAATTTTATTAATGACTGCGATGGGAAATATATTTCACTTCAGGTGAGACTGAGCCTTCCGTTAAAGCTCAAATAAAAACCATGGCCGCTGAAATGAAGGAGCAAAAATTGTCGAAAATAAATCCATAAACGGTCCCTTAAAACCAGGAGACCGAACCATTTTCCCCTACACTTTGTTCTTTTACGCTTTAACGATGCCATAATTCATGTCCGGCACAAGAAATAGGAGGTGAATTCAGAAGGATAAAAGGGTAGGGGGAAATAAAATAAAAACTTACCAAAAAGAAGAGCATCAAGTGGATGGTCCGTACACATCTCAAGGACAGACCCCAAGTTCACGTTTTTCTTTTCTCCGTGTTTATGATCGTTCCGATCCCTCCTCGGGTCCTTTGTTGTTCTTCAGTTTTGGCGGTAATAAAAACGATTAAATTCTAAAAGGAGAATAGCTATTCTCGGAGGAATGTTCCATCTCGATTTTATTTGACTCGAGTGTCCATGAGGCAGTTTAGTACAGAATGGGAAGAGGTGGAATTAACTGGTCGGTTCATTCTACTTCAATAGACATGCATTGCACAAAAGGGTCACTTTTTATGAAATTAAGCCTAAATTTATGCGATTATTGACTGTATGGCAAAAACTGTGCCACTATTCATACAAAGCCACTGAGAGAATCCAAAACAACTGATGGGAAAGAGAGAAAAAACAAAACATTTAATAAGCATCTTTGTTACCCATGTGTGGCATTGTAACAATTTACTCTCCGCAATTTGGAAATTAAAGTTCAATTCACACAGAGCACTTAGTTACCTGGCAATAACCTTTCTATGGCATATTTTACTCGATATCTTATTGACCAACGGTCAAGCTCTCGAAGTGAATTTCAGTACAAGTAGAGCGAAATGAAAAGGTTCAGGCAAGGACAGGTATTAACAGTCAATATTTTCCTGCCAGTAATGATGCTATCCTCGGGTTTCATGGGTTGCTTTATGATTGATAGATGCCAATTCCTGGGGAAAGTAAGATTTTAAGACCGATGAAATAAAGTGTCATTTGACTAATTCTATATTATTAAACCGATGAAAATAATTCAGATAATTTTATAATTTTTATTTTTAATACACGCACACGATATATAAAAAAAATGTAATCAATCATCAAAAAATCTTAAATTACAATTATTTCTTCCTCAAACATTCCGTTCATTCATTAAATATTTATTAAAACTTATTAAAATGAAAATTCTAATATCGTTTAAAATTTTTAAAAATACTGTTTTTTCGTCCTGTATTTTTTATTTTATTTAACATCGGAATGGAATCTCAATTCGAATTTCTGAATAAATCGATTTTTATTATTATTGTAGACTGTTTTTATTGCCGTCAGTTTTGAATTAAAAAAAAACTTCACAAATACTAAGCGACTACGACACATCCAATAGTGGTCATCAGACAGGAGTCATATCCCACGACATGGTCAAAAGCCCATCCATTCCAATCAAGTAAGTCTCCAATAATGACGTTAATGCACTTGAAGTCATCCATCTTTAAATATCGAAATTCAACCCAGCCCATTTTCATAAATGGCGTTTCATGAACGCAGCGCCCGCCCTCGATCGAAATGCAAGAGAATGGTTTCAACTTGCCCCATCCCCCGCCGTAAAAGGATTTAAAAGGCTTGGCGAAGATTGTTTCGAGCAAATGTGCAGTAAGGCCAGAGTGCGTCCACCACCACCAGAAACGAAGGGGACGAAATCTTTGGAATACCATTAAGCGGGGAGGACTAGCAAAGGTAGTTAGCGCCTCGCCTGCATAATGAACGAAGCGAGCACATAAAACGGGCGTTCATGTTTCATCAGTGTTTAAGCGGAGCAGTTAATTGGGGCCTCCATGCAGGAAGGGTCCAACAGTGGGGCCACCATCCCCCCGACCAAATGCGAATGACAGGTCAGATCCGCACATAGAGGGGACGCTGTTTGTGTGGATTTGGCAAGGTTTAATTCCCTGACTGAATTTCGACACAATGGGATGTGATTTCTCCACTGCGTTGAAATGCAACATTTAGCAGCGAGGATTGGATACATTATCTCTCTGTTCAGTTGCAGTGATGCGCAGAGTCAACACACAAAGAGGGGATGTTTTCAGGGATTAAACTACGTTTCGATGTAAATCTAAAGCTCGGAGAGAGCTATTCTATGACAAACGATATTTTTATTCATAAATCATTATTTCATTTTGTTAACATGCCACACTCCTCCAAAAAAGTATTCCCAAGTCGATTTCATTATTTAGTCAATTTGCAAAAAAGCGCTAGTGTCATAAGTATTTTTTTTTTTTTTTTGAATGAGTGTCTCTTAAAAAAAGTAATTTAGGCCAGAAAAGAACCTTTTGAAACAAATGAAAATTCGTCGAACCATTTCGGATTATTTATAATTTTATATAGATGATTGTTTTAAATTTTTTATGGTGCATCGAAACTAAACAATGAAAAAGCAAAAAATTAATTTAAACAGTTTAAGATTAACTGGAAGGAAATCAACAAAGAGGAGATAATTTATTATTGTTTGGACAGCACCTGTTGCAGTTATCACACTGAAATACAGGAAAATGACAAAAAACAGAAATATCAAGTAATTTCTGGCTTTAACAGAATTTGGCATTGTGAATTCAGAACATTTCATCCAGATAAAAATGATAAAGCTTTAAAAAACTCTTCAGACGAGTTGGCATACCAACAGCGATACAAAATAGTTGCTTAAGAATTTGAAATTTCTCCGATTTAGTGGATTGAATATTACACTCAAATCCGATGTCGCTATCCAATAGACGGTGAAGGAAAAAGTAAAGAACAAAGCAAGATCATTTTTCATCAAGTAGATAAAAGAAAAAAATCTTAAATTTGCAGTGTTTCTTCTTATATTAGTCCACAAGGATAACTGCTTTATATTCCTGTAAAATAGGAAATGCTTTAAATGGAGTACTCTAATAATTTACTTCACACGATAGGAAATCTGAAAAAAGAAAAAAGCTCAATTCAAAAACTTAATAAAATTTCGGACGGATTCAGAAAATTAGAAAATAGAGCTGATTTACACCACTAAACTAAACTACATTCATTATTTTTAAAGTACAATAAAATTTCTCAGCCATACAATTTGCAACCTTATGGGCTTTTTACGAGTGCTCCGGACAGTTCGAAAAAAAAATGGAAAAAACAGAAATACTCTTTTCAAAACATCAGTATTGATATATATTCTATTTAAACGAATGTTGCGAGTAAATACTGAAAATAATAATTACTGGTGAAATCATTAATTATTATTGCTGAAATTATAACCCATTAAGAATGACAAAATAAGTTTTGAAATCTTCGTTCTTTTTTTCCAATAGACTCGAAATATTTTCACATCGAAATCCAGACTGTTGCCACAAAAGTAGTTGGAGAGGAAGAATGAATATTTAAAATGAAAGATATAGAAAGGGTTTTCTTTTTTCTTAAAGTGGGGGAGGGAAGCAAAGAAGAAAGAATTGCCTTATTACCTTTTATTATTAGAATGTTTCGTAGGTCATCTTTTAGAAGAAATTCTAACGTTCTCGACTTTCAACGGACAAATGAAGATCCGCTGATAGATAAAGGACGAAAAGATGATTTTTAACAGAACCCATTTTGATGATCCAATTAGTGCTGTGATGAAAACTGGAACACGACCTCCCAAATCGCCTCACTGACGCATGAGTCAATGACAGAATCGGCCAATGAGCATAAAATACCTACGACAATTCACTGAACAATACCAGGAAATAAATTCCTAGGAAGCATTTCAAATTACTCCCACAATGATAAGTGCCCACATGGTGGTGCGATATATCCAATAGTGGTTCTGTGGATTGTTTGAGCGAATGAATGCGTCCACTCCCCCACTTCAAATCAGCAGGAGTGGTCACCTCAAAACTTTCTCATGTTCTCTAAAAAAGGGGACTATTCCAGAAAACGCCATACATGAAAGTGGCGAACAATGGTTATAAAATATTAACCTATGGCGTGAATTTTCATTTTTAATTAAACTATCATGATATCCTTGAGGGTCATGAGGTCCTCGATTTCATTAAACCATGACATGCGATCAATAGTATCCGAACATCCAATTTGTGTGTTAGACACGTTTTTTCCCAACCGTTTTTAGACACGTTTTTTCTAAATAACATACTAAATCTGATATATTTAAGTCACTGCGTTACAGATATAGCACTTGCGTGCTCCTGAAAGTATAGATCGACAGACATTCAGTTTCTTGTTGGATTCGACTCAAAACATGTCTAATTGAAAAGTTATAAAAACGTAAGAGATTATCAATCATGAATTAAACATCATTTTCTTGAACGAGTTTTTAATCCACACTTAAACTTTTAACGCCTTAAAAAAAAAAAACTAGAATGCAATTTGTAGTCTGTCCTAGAAGATCACATTCATTTTGTTCCATTATGATCCACTTAGTTATGTTCTTTGAACTTGAAACTGTTCTGCTTTAACGAGTGAACTTTCCAAATCTTCTGTTTCCAAGATCTACTTCATTACTATACTTTTGAATTAGAAAGCAAATGAAGTTTGAGCCAAACTAAAACCGCCGACGCACTCAGACAACGCACATGACCAGCGTTTCCAAACTTTTGCTCATAAAGAAGACATTAAGCTTACGATGTGAAAAGGATTTTCCGAAAAATGGAACCTCATTAGCAGCGCAGAGCCGAAGTTAACGATTCAGTCACTGCAAAGCATGGAACAATGCCAGTTAAACAAGGTATTAGTCGCGATTTTAGATAAAATATTAATAAAGCTTTAATTTGCTAAATCGACAAGCAATGTTTGAAGTAACACACCATGAATGCCAAAAGGTAAACCAGTCGAATTTATTGACAAGCAGGCAGTCATGCGATTGGAACACAAACGATATGTGTTGCTTCGATTATAAACTTTGTCAAAGAATACATTAAGCTTGAAACGTAAAATCTTTTATTCATTTATGTCCTGTGGCACTGGCAACACTAGAACTTCAAACGATTAACAGAGCCATTTCAACTGGATTTGAAACGGAAGTCATTTCAAATGGAGCAGTAATTATAATACAGTTGAGATCGATTTGTTCGTTATGGATATTTCACAATAAATTGGATTTGGCAACGAAATGTTGATTCCGGTTTGATGGGAAATCTCTCCAAAGTTCGGGGTATGACGTTTGTCGTGAATGCAACAGTTCAACGATGCATGACTGACAAGTTTACAAAGGCGTTTTTTAAAGAAGATGTATTCGGCTAGCTGAAAATTATTTAAATATCCAAATACGATCAATTAACATTTCAAATCACCGTATTTCACACGTGCACAAATGCATCCATTTTTCCAAATATTTTACCTTTATTAAATCTACACGATATTAACCAAACAATACAACTCCCATCGCCACAATAAGTAAGGAAGCTCACATGATCTGAAAGCATCAGGGTACAGAATAAAGAAAAGTTAAGATTAATAATTAAAACTTTGAATGAATGTTACATTTTCAAGTCATATCAGAATTAATTTCAGGAACAAGGAGCGAACGCATCCCGAAATACCAGACTCGGCATTCAATTTTCCGAACTTCTATGCCACGCAAGCGTTGGACCCTCTACATCACATTTAGAATTCACTAGACCCACAGAAGTGATGAACTTAATAAAATCAGACTTTCAGCTCGCTACCTTTCCACAATATCACAGCTGTACTAATGTACACATATGCAAATAAAATGGTATTTTTCTTATTTTAAAACTTTAAAAAAATCTATCAAAATACTTAATATTTAGTTTGATTTATTTATTCAATTCATAGGCACACGCATATGCACGTTTAAAATATTCAATTATTCAAAGAAAATAATTCAGTATAAAAATGAAATGGAATTCATAAATCTCTTGATCTACACAAATTACTATATCATAAGAAAACTACATACACAGGTATTTCCTTAAAATTAAGAGAAAAATGAACTTAATTGAAAGACTGAATTATTTGCTGTGAATTAATCCTCATTGGGGACCTTATTAAAACCGATATTTTCACGATTTCTCTTGCAAACCTTATTTAAGGAGTTCTCTGAAACTATCATGCAAGCAATAAAAGTAAATTTTAAATGTCGTTTAGGCATTCCTCATTCGGCACGATAGTTTAAAATATTACCCCCCCCAGGTGCTCACTATAAGAAGGGGAGGGTGGGGAGAGCACTTTCATGCTGAAGTTATTCCAGCCCTAATATGTTGTTTCAATAAGTCCGATCAAAACTCGGACCGAAAACATGAGGGAAGGGCGTATTTTTATTGAGAAAAAGAACCTCGAAACCTACAATTTACTTCCGACGACAACCCCGTCGGCAGTCAGACGAAAAAAGCAGAAGAGGGGGGGGGGATGATTGGTACGCCTTGGAACACGGAAAAACAAAAATCCGTCCCCTTGCAAATACATTTCGCGCAAGACTATAATTTTATTCTAAAAAGAACAAAGCGCTCGCTCAGACATTCGCAAAAAAAAAAAAAAAAAACAGAAGGGCCCTAATAGCATTACATTAAAAAAAAATTACTATGAAACATTGAACTATTAGCTCCCTTAACCTCCTGCAGTAAAAAGCTTCAAGGTAATAATATCTATGATTTGAAAGATGTCACTAACAGAACTGATGGTTCTTCCTTTTATATATATATATATATTATATAGCGAGCATCGGGTCAGAGGTACAGTGGTGTGTGTTCAGACTAATGAATAGGATATTCCGTTATAATATTTTGGACTAAATTTACGCCGGTCTTTAAACAGTTGTGACTGAAAATGGATACATTATTTATATTGCCATTTGGTGAATGACATTCATTTAATAAAGTAAAAAATCACTTGAACAGATTTAAATATCCGTCTCCCTTTATATTGTTATTTGGACTGAAAAACAATATCCGAAATAAGATTTGTCACCTATTTAAGGAGATAAGACGAAAACGCGCATTAAGAAGTTCTGAATCGGAATCGAACCAGCAACCTTTCTATTTCAGGCGATTTGCATTCTTCCGATGCTTCACAAACAGCAACTGAAAAATTTTAACAATTCAGAACAATTTTTCTACTATTCATTCAAGGAGAATCGGTAGCGTAGAAACAGGGAGCGAGGGATATATGAAAATTTGAAGCGTAACCACGGAGGCAACATTCAAGTCATATTTTGCTTTAATCATACCAAAATTTCGTGGGAGATAAGAAAAAAAAAAATCTCCCCTTTCTGGAATTATTTACCATTACTATGTACCGGAAGAAGAATATATCAACTCAGGTTTTGATTTGAAAACTCAAAAAGCGATTATTCAAAGTTTCACATTCTTCGTTTCAATGCTTAAATCACGCCGTATCCGAATAAATGGGGAAAATCAGAGTAACGAGTGACCCTATATATAGCTATACACCCAAGGATGAATAAAGATAAAATTCGCATCCATTTTTTTCCCCCCCAAGGAAAATAAAAGGAGCAAATGATAGCGATCTGCGCCACTGTTCTTCGAAGGCGGCAGCAGAGTTTCAATCGCTGCCACGCCTTATCGTTCACGTGACTGAAGACAGGTGAAATCTGAAAATCTTTGGGGACGGTTCATAATACTTGGCCCGTCGAACTGTCAAATGGGCCGCTCTGCCTGCACGGGGCGACGCAGCTTCCACGCAGCTGCAGAGGATCTCAAGAACGGCACGAAGAGAAAAATACCTCCGTCGAAATTCGCGTGTTTTCTTGCCTGTCTGTTTGAGCAGATATGGAACAGTTAATCGAAAAAGCACGTGGGGTGGAGGAGGGAAGAATTTTTGGAATGAATGAAATGTCAGTTCACGAAGCGCTTTCTATTCTATTTTTCCCTCTGCCAGCGCAAAACTAATGAAAAAAATATTAAAATTCTCTAGAATAGTTTGAAGAACAGCGTCGAATATTTCTGGACGATTATTCCGGTGTTTGAAAGCAAACACAGGAATGAATTGCTTGTGCTTCTGCCAAGATATTTCGAACTGCATGAGAAAATGGTCCCTCGTGGTCTTGCTGAACTTGAACACACTGGGGAATAGAACACCAGCAAGTGTTAAGATACCATCAAGAAATTTCACATCAATAACTCGGTGATGGTCTTCGTTAAGCACAAAGGCTTCACACACCGCGGCGCAAAGAAATTCTGCGCTCACTTGTCATAACCATTGGGAATGGTTTACCCAAAATTCTCTCGCATACTCTACTCTAATAAAGCGTTTTTTACCTCCTAACCCGCATAAGATTTTGAACCTTGGAAAACCATGCGAATATCTTGTGTGGCAATGGAGAATAATAGCTACGAAACATTGATATGTCATTGATTACTCAATTTGTCGTATGAATCTTGGCGGTTGTTTTCTCATATGCGACTAACAGTAGTATCTGAAAATTGAATATTGAACCAGTGATATATATATATATATATATCTAGTGTCTATTCTCCACACCTGCCCCTAGATGGCCCTTTGAGACGGAGTATATATATAGTTCCAATGATGCCTTTCAGTTAGGAAGTAAGACATCACTATTCTTTGATAGTTCCCTAGCCAACTTCGAGCTATGTGCTTTTTTTTTTATCCTTCCATGTTAAATGTGTATGTGCGTGTCATTTGATATTTTGTACGTCTTGTGATGTGGAATCTAGAAGAAAGCTCAATAAAATGCGATTCCCAAAAGCCAGTGCTTTCATCTGCACAACACCACTACAATATGTTTTTAGACTTGTTAAGAATTATAATTGTAGTCACTAAATAATACATCAAATTTGATATATTTAGGTCATCACGTTTTTGATTTATCGCGCTCATATATTTTAGAAACACAAACCCTCACCCGGATCTGTGGTTCAGAATTTGGTGGGCATCTACGATCACTACAGGTGTTAAAAAAATCTCCGCACCAAATTCATCCAGCCAGTCCTCTTAATTTTGTAATTATGGAATTAGTTTATATTCGAACAGCCGGACAAACATCCTCCGAAGAGATTTTGCTCTAAATGATAGAAACCTACAAATTTGGTGTTAGGACCCTTTACCGTTCGTCTAACTCAAAGCATTTAAATTATCTCTGCCACAAACAGACATAATGCCAAAAATGAACACAATTTTTCGAACACAGGAGGTACTAAAATGTGGAGATTTGTCAAAATCTTGAGACCAAATTTTTGGAAGATTACTATACTCCCCTTTATACTTTGTATACAAAAAAGCAAAACGCCCTAAATTTTTACAATAAAGCTCACCTCAGACTCGAAATGTCTGAATTTCCACTTGAATCGCAACAGACTTGTGATATAACCTTTAACCCCGTAGTTGGCAAACATCAGGAAGGAAAACTGCCGTAAATAATAAACTTTTATTGCAAACATACAAGTAGTAAATGTTATTACATATCGTACGATACTGCATCCATCTGGGCATAGACTGCTTTCAACATTCAGAAGTCGCATTTCGTTCATTGTTTTCCCAACTTAAAGCTCACACCCAAAACCGGAATGTGTGTTTCACACTCATAATGTGGGTGTAGTTCGTTAAATCAACTAGTGAAGTGCGCCCCTGAGAACTTTTAGAAGTTGAAATGGTGACAAACGCGCGAGAAGCGGGGGTCAATCAGGAAACACCCACGCGTTTGTATTCGCCTTATTTACAAATGGAATGAGTAGAGAAAACAATTTTTTTAATAGAAGGTTGGATGAAAGCTCTTGAACTGAAAGAAAAGCTCGAAACAAAACTCAACAACTTCTATTCAAGTCTTAAAAGGTTAATTATACCAGTACTACAAGTAGCAATTGCCGCCATTAGGTTTAAAAGGTCATCAGAAACGGTTCAAGTAATGAAGTCCTAATCTATTCCAAATGGGATCCACTCATTCCTATAACTAAGAAGTAAATCAAGAGCTTCAAGATGAGCATTCGATGACAACCTTTCTAATAGCTAAAATTTGAGTAGTTGATTATTCCTAACATATCTGTTCTTTGTTCGATAAGGGATTTCGCACAAGGAACATTTTTTGATAGCATTAATGGATTAAAATTGAATTCTAGGCATTATTAAAAAAATGATTTTAAGACGATTTTCCCTCGATTCTTTTTATTTTATTTTATTATTATTTTTATTTATTTATTTATTCGTATTTACGTGTCCAAACTCATCGCAAACCAAATGAAAGTATAAATAGAGACAAATTGTATAACATTCATACAAAATTAAAAAATTCCTAAAATAGCAAAAGTGAAAATAATAATAATAAGCAGACAAAAAAAATAAGGACAAAAGCCGACAGGTCGATATCGTTCTTTTTTTAATCTTTAAGCCGATGTAAAGTAGATCCACCATCAGGAACTCCTTCCCAATGTCTTATGGCTTCTGAAAATTTAATGAAGCGACAGCAATATTCTTTTAGTGAGTGGAGCTTCCTCCGATACACTGCATTAAGTAATGAAGTTTACTGGAAGCCCGAATGGTGTCTCTGCCGGCCGTGCCCACATTTTATGGAGGCCGCTGAAGAAACAGAAATCTCCTCGCCCGGACCGCAACCTCACGTTGCAATGAAACTGCGAGATGAGATTCATGGAGGTAACTGCAATCGGGCTGTTAAGATTTTATCTAAGGGGTATGAAAGAAAAGGGAGGCAAATAATTTAAATAAAGGATGAGGGAGGGAAAATATCATCTCGCGGCGGATAAAACAGAAGAAATAACTTCCTCCTTGTTCGTTTCTGTGATTACGTATTCGATTCAAAACGAAAGTGCTTTTATAGAAAATTATGAAGTAGAAACAAATACATGGAAAAGCACACAGTACATTAATTCGAATTAAACATTTCATTCGGACCACAAAAGATGACAAATTCAAAATGATTCAATGACATTTCTTAACTTTGATTCATGCCTTTTAAAACACACCTTAAATATGCTTATGTGGACTTGTATTCTGAATGTAGCCAAACTGCTTTTTTGTGTGTGCGATTTTGTAATTTTTAACTATTTATGCATAAGTTTCTATCAAAATGGATTATTACAGAAAATGGCAATACAAACTAAGTGTATGATGAAAACTACCAATGATCGCTTTATTGATGAAAATGTATGTTCTAACATTCTCAGAAGCTTTCAAGAAATTAAATAATAAGCGCTGTTAATATAATAATGTCTCAAATACATCTATCCGCAACACAAGGTCAATAAATGTATAAAGTGAAATTGTATACAGCAAAATTTAAAAAAAGTTATATCTGGTAAATTCATTAAGCCATAATCGCACATAGTAATACTTCCTCGTACTGAGGATTTTGTTACACAGGGATACATTTGAATAAATTGAAAAAAGTGCATTACAGTTGTGTATTCAACTGCACATAACTGATATGCAAATAAAAACGAAATAGTCAAACTTATGCGCAAACATTCCCATTTTTTTAGATCAAAAAATATTTTTTTAAAAAATGATACAGATGCAAGCAAAATATCTAAGATGCCTTCCGTTCCTTTAAAAAAATAAATGATTTGCCCACAAGACTGATTTAAAAAAACTTAGAACAAATGCATTCAAAAAATAATTCAATGTTAGGAATCTCAACAAATGTTGCAAAAATGGTCAAGATTCCTTCTCTAGTTTCAATAAAGCATTTACAGATATTTAAAAAAAAAGGTGGGGAGGGGAGAAAGCGACATTTTTCAAAAAGTTATTTGAAATCAGAACAAACTGGAAAGAGAGAGACGAGGAAACCCAGAGCCGCTCTCTAAAGACACGATTTGCCGTTGTCACGACAATCTCGCTACGCAGGTGAAGCGACTGAATGTTAACAAAACATTTCAATTTCCGATTACACAGGAAACCATTCGAGAGATTCTGTCAATGGTCTCTTTCCTTTTTTCCAACCTAATGCGACTTATTCACGAAATCTTAGCAACGTTGCGCCGATTTAAAGAAACTTCAACTGCATGGCATCCGATGAAAAGGCTTGTTTTGATGCGTTATTAAAATACTGACTTCCTCAACATGAATATGAAACACTAACGCACCCCTATTAAAAAATACAGTAGCAAATGCTCATTCAAGTTAACAGAGTGCAACTTCAAAGTAACGATGTTTAACCAGACAGTTCATACATCTACTGGAAAAACCATACACGAACGAGCCGAGTGAAAGGGCTTCCCCTTTTACTCGGCTTGACTTCAAAAAACATTTTCCACACTATATTGTGAGGAAATATTTTTAAAAAGCAGCAATGCAGGCAGGCTTGTATGCATTGTATTTACATTCAACTTGAAGGATATTATCTAACCCTTTGAAGAATGTTAGATAAAATGTTCAAGGAGATTTGATTGATGACAAAACGCCACGTAACATACTCACTAATTAAGTTAATGTTAATATTATATGTTGGTTAATGCTAACATTAACTGATTAAGCAGTTCTTCAACTATATAAATATGGATAATTCTAGAAATTGTCTTCTTGGGTTCAATGATTAAAAAAAAATCATCATAATCTCGAGATTGGATTTCTGATATGATTGCCAATAAGTTTTGTGTTCTCACAATTTTTATGTTTCCTTTTTTTAAGTGTAATTACCATATGAGTAAGATCAGACAAAAGACGATTCAAATACAAAATTAATTTTAGAAAAACAATGTTTAAGATTCAGAATGATGGCTCAGAATTTAATTAAAAAAACTTTTTTTTGGAAAGAAAACTTGCTGCTGTTAGAAGAGAAGGAAGTTATGTGAACTTTTCCATTCTTTGAAATAAAGGCAGGGCGGGAGAACAGTCCACGCTTTGCCCATTAAGGGAGAAACTAGGACTCCCAGGACCATACCACACGCTATAATGCAACTCTGCAACACAGCATAATAACACGTTGCAAATATGTAATTTAAAGCTGCGCAACGCGAAAACCAGCTCATCACAGTAGCTCGGAAAGTAAGTCAAATGCCGGGTGAGAAAAAAAAGGTGAATAGGTTTACGCTGTTTTTAAAAAGATCGTTTGCGGCGCTGCAGACTAATTATGCTATTTTTGGATTCTAGGGGAGGAGTGTTAGGGGTGCACATAGCGGTATATAATAAAAAGATGGGTTGGGAGGGGGGAGGTAGTACTCAATGATTACAAAGATTATCAAAAACCTTAAAGGTCAGAAGTACATCCTTTAAGCCACTAAAAGTTCCTGGCAGAGAATTTTTAAACAGAGCCAAATGTTATTTGAAATCCTAGTGGTTTCCTTCACCCCGAATTTTCTAAAAAGGAATGGGGAGAGAAAAATTGTAGACCGATTCCCAGAATTTTGTTTGTTCAATTAAAATCAGTAAGGAAACGGCTCCTTCCAATTTTTATGACCACTGGAAATGTGGCAATTGTCCCCTTCTCCCTCGATCATTCCCTTCTTTTTCCAGCACAAAACGACACCTGTAAAGTTCGAAAAGAAAGGAATAATTGATTGCACACTTGCGATGAAGAGATCTGGCCACAGTTAATGTAGAAAGGCACAAGTTCTGGGAAACGGATACTGTTCTGGAATCGTTCGACGAAACTCCTCCTCCCCCCAAATGATGTTCCATCCGAACTTATGAAAAAAAAAAAGATTAAAAAAATAAGCGATGAGCAAGATGGGGTTGGATATAAAAATCCAGGGGTAAAAAAACAGGTTTGATGAATTGTATCTGAAACTACGAAGCCAAGAAACTAATTGAACAGCAATGTATTGCTAGGAGAAAGAAAAGAAAAATCACCGTGATGTGTTTTTTTTTTTTTTTTTTTTACATCAAACATTTATTTTCATTCCGAAACTTCTCTTGTTTAATATTATAAGGCGGAGCTTCATTAAAGTTGGCAAGATCAGCCACATACCAATCACCAACAAATATCTTCTTCCCTCGATTTAGCTTTCCTTTCTTTACTTATCGCTTTCGATATTGAACTAGAGTACAATTTCTTTTTATAGAAACCGTGAAAAAAAAAGCATTGGAATGTAACATTTATTAAATTGAAATATCAGATAAATACTTGAAAGGATTGGGGAAC
The DNA here is from genome assembly GCA_026543865.1 of Argiope aurantia. Classification (NCBI taxonomy): domain Eukaryota; kingdom Metazoa; phylum Arthropoda; class Arachnida; order Araneae; family Araneidae; genus Argiope; species Argiope aurantia. The sequence continues at coordinate 241,290 of JAPMOR010073563.1, forward strand.
ATGCGATAATAGAATTTTTCAATATTTGCGAATTTACAAGACACTGCTCAGTTCCTTGTTTTCATCTTGAATTTATATTTAAAGTAGTTAACATTCGTAAGATTGATGCCGTACACAAATACTTCAAATTTGAACAAAATGGACGGTTTGCAATCGCCCTCCAGTGCTAAGTCAAAAATATTAATTTCAAGCTAACATTTAGGAGTGTGTATATTTAGAGTAGTATAAAAATCTGCCAAATAGAAATACGTAAAATCTGCATCATTCTAATGAGAATTTCTTACATAAATATTTTATACAGTAGGCATTCTCTAGGCCGACATGTAAGGGTTCCGACACCTGTTGGATTACAGAGTCAACCCAAATTATAGAGAATCATATAGACTGAATAATGCAATAGCATTTTTCTGCTTGTGAAAAACGAACCATCCATACGTTAAGAGGCAGTTGCGTAGAAGATCGTTCAATAGACAAACCATGCACTGAGTTGAAGGTTTTAACTAGGAAGAATGGTTTATCAAATAACAAGTGCGCCTTACTAGTGAGGGTCGCAGTATCGAATTAGATGCAATGACAACAGATATATATATATATATTTCGCTTAATTATGCGCGTGATCTTTTCGTGTGCCGCTCTGATTGCAATGCGCTATGAGCACACCACAAATAAATAATGCAGTTTCACAATGCCAGTTTATAGAGGAAATTTTCGAGAGAACCAAAATGATGTGTTAACCCGTTGCGTATCTCCTTTCAGGCACCCATTTGGGCGTGCATATGTTTTTTTATCGTTCGAAAAAAGTTAAAACATATTTGCATAGTTACGCTTTGGTCCCAGATTAATTTTTAGTATATGAAGTTGCAATTTTTTTTCTCTTTTCGAAACAATAGAATAAGTCTTTGTATTCAGTGAAGAAAGGATGCATCTAATGACATTTACAAGTGCAAAAAAATGAATGCATGTTCTTAATACCCAGAATATTAACTACATTTATTTAAAATGAAATTCTGTTAGCATATCCCTTTTAACAATTTTTGAAAAAAAATATAAAAAAAAAATGTACGAAAATCAACGATTAGTATTGAAAACTCCAAAATCCAACACTGGAATTGAGAAAATCCTGCTCGCAAATCAAATCAATCCACATGGCAACTGCCAACAAAACACATTTAACCTATTAGAAACTAACTCACGCGTCGCGCCCAAGTCGTTTGTTTTCTAGAGTAATTAGGAGAGATTAATATCAGAAGTAATGATTGAAGGACGTAATGACACGTCCCGAGAAGTATCCGGCAAATCTTGGTGCCTCAGTGGCCATTGCTCAAAACATGACTAATCCTGCTGACGTCACTGCGCAGGAGGCGATGGGCATGTGAAAGGATCCAATTAGTTAGCGCTTTTGTGAAAAAAGACGGGCTGTTGAGATGGGCGAACGCTCAACTTCGAAAGTGACATCTGATTAACGCAGGCGAAAAAATTTCAGAAAGCGCATGAATATACAATATGTTCTTAAATGGGTAATTATTCATGTCCAGCACGGAATGATCATGGAATTTAAAGACTAGGAAGTAGGTCACTGGCAGAAAAGCGAAGAAAGGTCTCAGATGAGTGCCTGCTTTTTTTTTTTTTACCAAAAGCGACGTAGAGAGACATCTCACTAAAAAGAAAGCTGTACTAGTCGCATATGGATATCGAAACAAGGAAACAGTCAGAATTGCTGGCAGGACAATAATAGAGCTCATAAATTGAAAAGTGTATTCCAAGACTTCGACAACTAAATCAAATAATACGACAAAATCGCATCAAGAGTAACAATATTCTTATATCATATGTATACTGAAATAATTCTAAGATTTTTTTTTCTGTGGGGGCGGAGGGTGGGGTTACGAACCACAATATTGGCAAGAAGTAATTCCAAAATATTTGAGGGAAAATGCAATGAAATAACGGAGAAAAATCTTAAATCTTTTCAAAATTACTTAAATAAATTCCAGCAATATTAGTTAAATGTAAAAATTAAAGATTTTTTTACATTTTTTCGAAAAGCCTGTTTAAATGTATCAATATATACACTTATGAAATATTCTGTAAAACTTCAGTCGATTTACTAAAATAATCTCAGCACTTAATATGATTGTTTAGAAATTCAAGACAATAAAATAAGTTTATTCAATAAAATCTCGAATGAACCACAATTTTAGTTATAGCCAAGATTCAGTGAGCAGGGATAGTGGTTCACTTAGTGCTCAACGCATGCAGTTATTTTGTGAATGGCGTATTGCATGCATCATTTATAAACTACTAGCTTTTACCTGCGACTTCGTTCGCGTGGAATTTATAGCATCAATGGCTTTATCTTTTGTTACTCCTGCGCATGCGTGAATTTTCAACGCCAATTGGGGCAACACAAATGCATGAATTTTCTGCGCCAGTTGGGGGTAACGTAATATAGATTATAAATTTTTAATTTCCTTTATTCTGTTTTATTTTAATTCAAAAGTACTTCAGAATGAATCCGAAAGATCGATTAATTAACAATATTTAATTTTAAATGTATCGAACACTATGAAAATAAACAGAATCGTTTGAAATAATAGTCAAAATCATGTTAAGCCTAATCTCATTGGCGTGGGGGGGGGGACCCTAACGATTTACTCATTTGGCGATTTCTGGTGGGACAGTTAGTTTTTAATTAATAAACAATTAGCCCCTCAATTAACCGGAACAAATAGATTATAGTCTGGAATAGGACATAGGCTACTATCTCAGCTAAATTTCTTCCAATTCTGTTCAGCCGTTCTGGCGTGACTGACTAACAAACATCCATCCATTCCTCCAAACTGTTTATGTGAACAGGAACAAAAAAAAAAAAAAAAAATCAAAAACAACAAATTAAAAAAATTGAAACTAACCTAAAAACCGATGCACTTAAAACTATAAGCATATGCGAAAAATATATAACAAATACAATTTAGATACAAAAACACACAACTAACCTTAAAACAATTGATTTACATTGTAACCTGAAATAAAACAAAACAGCGAATCAAGTCAAGACAAGAATCGAATCAAGTTTAAAATCAAGTCAAGTCTATTTTATTTATCGATCGAGATTGAGATAGCTACAACAGTATAATACACATAATTTAACTTTTAATTAGAATGAAAACACAGTTATCAAGAATCAGAACACACTGCGCATGCGTGAATTTTCAACGTCAAATGGGTTAACGCAAATGCGTGAATTTCCTACGACAGTTGGGGGTAACGCAATGCAGATTAAATTTTTTAAATTTCTTTTAATCTGTTTTATTTTAATTTAAAAGTACTTCAGAATGAATCCGAAAGATCTATTAATTAACAATGTCTAATTTTAAATGCATCAAACATCAAGAAAATAAACAGAATCCTTTGAAATAAATAATCGATCGAAAATATATTAAGCCTTACCTCATTAGTGTGGTGAAAAAAAACTGAAGCCTTACTCATTTTTGGCGGGATTTGGCCTCCGATTTTTGACGGGAATGTTAGTTTTTAATTAATAAAAAATTAACCACTCAATTAACCGGAATAATTTGAAGCCTATGTCCTATTCCAGACTATAATTTATCTTTGTACTAAATTTCATCCAATTCCGTTTGACCGTTCTGGCGTGATTGATTAACAAACATCCATCCATCCATCCAAACTTTCACATTTATAATAGTAGAATAGATTCGTTCGTTTATAAACTAAACAAGACTTTGTCCATCCTCCCGCCATAAGATGCGCGTGCGTCTCCATGATTCAACAAATACTGCGCATTAGATCAATATCAAAATACATTCGGCTTCATTAAAACTACTTGTTTGCCAACCACACTTCTAACATTTCCGGAATACGCAAAGTATTGACTGCTAGCAATCTCTCAAAATTCCATGTGTAAAGTCTCTAAATGGTCCTCCCACATCTCCTCATTCTCAACCCCCCTCATTAATCATATAAAGAAAGGGGAAGGGTTGGGGTAAGGACGAGAAGAAAAATCTGCAAAACCTTACCACTTCGAATTGTTGCCACTTCAGGGAAAGGGGAACGATAAAAATATAATTAAAAATAACCCACCGCAGTCCGGAAGCATTCTCCTCAAATCTCTCGCAGGAAAAGGAACGATTAATTATTAGGAAAACCGAAATTCAGATAATCACGAAATCTCATTATCCTCACCACCCCTCAACACAGTTCTTTCCACACCCCTCCATTCCATCCCTTTAGAGGAAGAAAGAGGAGGGAAAAAACTTAAGTTTCATCTCCAACCTCTCTTGAAGCGTCTGCAGGCGATTTACTCATTTGTCCCTTTTCAACTGAAACGAATTTACAAAACATTTTAAGGACATTTAAATATGCTCAATAATAATAATAATAATAAAAAATAAGATGTTCTTCCACATTCATTCAGCCATTGAAAAATATGAAAAGTTTTTTTAGAAAAAAATTACAATTTATTTCAACTACAGAATTTTTTAAAATTTATTTTCATAAATTAATGGCGTTTCATTTTAATCAAGATGAAATTTTGAAATAAATTTCAAATGTCCTTAATATTTTCTGGACAATAACATTTCAATACTGTCGAAGCTTACCTGTCCATTAATCGATTAACCCAACTGAATGTCAATTCTAAAGGAAGCTTGAAAACGATTGTGAAAAATTGGTTGCGAAACATTTCCAAAACATTTCCAATAGTAAATTAAAGTAAAGAATTTTTTTTCTACTTTTTAATACACAAATCGAGCAAGCACATTCTAAAAACCGCACTCATTCACTATGTTCGCTCCACGTTGCTAAATACAATCACGTCGATATACTCAAATTTTATCACATAAACCTAAGGAAATACTTGTTGCAAACATTTTAATTTAAATAGTTTTCTAAAGCTATATTTCATTCTCTAGTATATAAGAAAATAAAATCGGCTAAATCTTTTAATTAAAAGAAAAACAAGAAAACTGACAACAAACTTGGTAATCGAAAAAATTTAACACAGTGAAAGGGAAGTAATCAACTACTTTTTTACAGTTTTATAGTACAAAGGCAATAGGAAAATGTATCGAGAGACAATTGTAAGAAGTGTTTATACCATTTCAATGATTTCATTGTGTGCGCAGCGTGATAAAAGAGTGCGAATTCACCCTACATGCTAGCGTAACAACACTGTCAGTTTTATTAAGTAAACAATTATTCAAAGCTCATTTCTAAACTAAAGGGATGTATTTAATAAATTTAAAGTTTATACACTAAAGTAAATTTCCATTACTTTCTAAATTCTGTGCTTTTTATTATAGAATTAATTACACAACAATACTTCAGAGGGGGGGGGATATTGTCCACAGTAGGGATGAATTTTAACTATTGAAGCCTGTCTACAAACATTCTACTGAAGAATCGTTGCCCCGTTCTTGGCTTAAAGGAAACGACCGTCAAAGAAAGTCATCAAAATCTCGATACGTCTTTGTCACATTTTTAATGTTAAAAAACCCATTCCTTTGAAATGCTCCAAATTATAGGGAACAATACTGCTGTGACCTAAAAACAGAAACAATTGCTGCACACTCTGAAAAATGTAGGAAGAAAATATAAAGAAAAAAAAAGTAAAAGTGGGGGGGTAGGGTGGGAGGGGGGTATTCCACAACAAATTCTTCCTGAGAATTCCGCCAGCAATGAGGACCGCAGTAATTCTGCACGCGCGAAAACAATACTGGAAGTCCTTCTCCTACACCTCTGCAACAATGCGAGTTGCTTGAGTATTTCCCTATTGTCTGATAAAATTGGGGATTTTCAGAAATAAAAAGGAGGGGAAGGACCTCAGCAACTTGAAAAGACGACTTTCCCCTTCCTTCTCTTTTCCGCACTACTGCTGGCTTTATTACTTATTTATTCTTGCTTCACCATCCCTTCAGTAGAACCCTCCGTAATATTGAGTAATGATCAAAGTATATAAGAAAAGGGTTTTCCGCAAGAGAGGTGAAAAATAATGAATAATAATTTTTTTTTGTCTTTTTTTTTTTTCTTTTGAGGGCAAAACCAAAAGAAGCGTAGAAAAAAGGGAGATATCGAACGTGGCCGATGAAGAAAGTTATTAAGGTTGCAATTTTCGCAATTGGATTTTGTAGGCGTTCCACTTTTCCTCCCTTCTCTTTACTGCCGTAGCTACCAGTAAACAATAAACGCATCACTTCCGAGAGGAGCGTAGGGGGGCAGTTGCCCGAACCGATAATTGACACGAGGAAGTCCAGCGAAGCTCGGTGTAGAAATGATATGTGTTGCAAGAGGGAGGGTGGTCTTTCATTTAATGGGTACAGAGATCAAATAAGTTCAGGATGGTGGGTGGGGGGTTTGCATTTTGTGACGCAGTTATAATTTCGGTGTACGATTTAGATGTGAAGCAATAAATTTATCTGCTGGTAAACTAAAATTAAACAATAATGGTTCATCGTTTTGTCCAAAAATAAAATCGTTTCTTATATCGGTATTTTTCATCCCGTATAGTAAATTAAAGTGCATATCAGAGAAAAGTATGCCACGAAGTCAATTGTAACTGTTTGTAGATAAAATCGAATATTATAACATGCATTTCAAAACAATTACAGATTTAACAAATATATATATCTGCGCTTCATTTTGTGGCTTGCTTACAATTTGTGCTTTTCCCACCTCAAATGATTGAGATTTGAATCAATAAGTTTGTTCACCGCCAAACTATTTTTTACATCATTGTCATATCAGTCGGTACAGTCAAGTGATGAAGCGTCTGTCGTTAGAAAAGTGTACTTTCAATAAATTTTATCCAACTTAAAATAGTATATAATACAGTAAAACTTTTTTCATGGCAATTATGAGCTGATAGCTGATAATACAGCGACACACAAAAAACGAAACTGTCAGAAATACTGCGTCTGATTTTATTAATCAAGAACATTTAACTTCAGAAACAATTTAATCTCCGATCGCCCCCCCCCCAAAAAAAAGGGACAGATTTCAAACAACGAAACACGTTGGGTAAAAACATGTATTTAGCTTCCATGAAGTCGGTTTCTCTAACTGATAAACTTAATACGATTTGACCTACGTGAAAGTGCTGCGAGATAAAAATCATCTTCATTGATAATTTCGAAAAATAATCAGGCATTCCAAAATATTGAAATATTCCTCTAATGCTTAATATTATTGATTATTAATTATCCATAGTTATAAGTAAATGTATCAGCAATTTATCTTCAAAGATAGAACTTTGTCCTCAATTCTACACTCGGCGCTGAACGAAGGAAAAGAATTATACTGTCCAACTAGAGATGTCACTAACTTCTATCAAACCCTAAATACCATTGAGGAGATAGAAAAAGTGAAGATATTACCTGTTACTCTTGAGCTACATTCGCAAATCAACACCATTTCGAGTCCTTTTAAAGCATTTTGAATTCAATCAAGGGAATGAGGATATCAATGCTCAGAACGGTGTTCCTTCCAGTGAAATGTTTCACATAAAAACAGCCAATGGAAACAGAACCAACAGATATAAAATCTAAGAAGCCTCGTATATACTTTTCGTTCAGAGTAAATTCGGTAGAAACCTGGCCTCAATCGAATTTCATGGCAAAATGTTTCGAAGAATGTTAGCAGTTGAAGAAAAACCTTTTAACAATTCGTCAAAAAAAAATAATAATAATAATGTCTCAAATGTAATAACTGCTTCCTTTTCTCTGAGAAGGTTCCAAACTGCTGTAAAACTTTAAAGTTAAAATTCCAGCGAGTTAGAAAAAATAAAAATAATAAAAATAACAGACCACAGCGAAAATTACTCCCCTATAAAAGCTGAATACTTCTAGGTGGAAAAAAAAATTAAAGAAAACCATTTGGAAAAGAAAAAAAAGTCCTTTTCCTAAATCCCCCCTACCCAAGGGAATTTTTTCCTGAAAGAAAAAACATATATAAGAATAGAACTAATAAAAAGGGGAACCCCTGGGCTACTTTAACACTTGCAGCCAAAGCCCACTTTAATAAAAATGCCCGAACAGAGTCACCAGCGCCGTCTAGTGGCCAGACACACACATACGCCGAGGGAAAACTTATATTACCTCTGAGATGCATGCATTAGTCCTAACTGGAGGGCTGTCGGAAGAAATGCTTCACTGGAAACTCTTTTAAACATTTGTACTTGCTTTATTCCAGAAGCAGGAAAATCACAAATAGAAACGGGCCGACTGCTGCATTTAAATAAGATTATATTAGTTAAAATATTTGCATAGCAGAGCGTTAATGTGTTCAAAATAAGAAAAGAAAAGAAAAAAAAATCAAACTTCATATTTTATTTCATGAAGGCATTCTCTAAAATTAAATCTATATTCTTATATGACAAAGAAATGAAGTCAATAATTCTGGAATTTATTACAGAAAAATTGAAAACGATTCTTAAACTAATAAACAAGCTTTAAGATGATTTCGCACATTTCTACAACATCTGATGATTAAAGGCACTTATTTCTTCAATGTTTTAATCACACAGATTTGCAGAATAAAGTTAAAATTCATATATTTCGTAAACTATAGAAATCCAAATAAATTTTTTACAAATTTCGCTTTTTTGTTCAAAAGCATACGAGAAAATTTAATAAAGATTTTATGACTTATGCACATTTCACTCTTGTTGTTATTAAAATGGTTTCATTCCGAGGAAAGCAATGCAAATCAATTACCAATAAATAAGTTAAAGAATTTCTGAAGCTGCAACTTTTTCCCCTTTTGTAAATGATATATTGTAATATAACCCCTACCCCACATCCCAATAGTAAGCAATTGAAGAATAATTCAAACACACACACACACAAAAAAAAAAAATGCTATATTTACCTTTAGCATTTTCATTAACATTTCGCTACTATAAGCTATAGATAGAAACTCAAATGTTCCCTCAATTTGAGAATCAATGTCCTTGCTATGATTGTAACGAAATTCCCATAACAAAACCAGTTGTAAGCAATTCAAAAATCATGCGTCCTGCAAATGAAATTCAGTGAAATCTTATCCAATGGAAGTTTCTACAACGGCTAGAAGAAATCCCTCAAATTCACGATTTGATCAATCAGGGAATATGTCAGTTCTTTCTGTTTCCGAAGTTTCCCTGCAATCAAATTTCCTAATTCCTTGATTCAGAAATGGCCTACCAATCTGCTCTGCCATGCACTGACGGACCAAGCATTGCATTTCCAAATTGACGACGAAATTTCATCTCATCAGGAGGCCTGCAATTCGGGGACTTTTTTCGCCCTCTTGCGCTAGAATGAAAGGAGGGGTAAAAAAAAAAAAAAAAAAGGCACAAGAGAAAAGCGGAAGCGTAATTGCGAGTTCAGGGACCCCCCCCCCTGCTATTATTGTTTCTTCAAAAGAACTGATAAACGAACCGCTATTCTGGAAAAAATCTTGCGTCTTAGATTCAGGAAAAGAATCAAGCCAATCAATCCGATTTAAAGACGGGATGGGAGAGGAAATGTCTTTTCAAACCCTCAAACGAGTATTTTCCAAAATCGGATAATAAAAACAACGATTTATCAAAGTGGATTACTTTCTTTTACAAAGCAACTCAATAGGCACAATGTATATACACTATTAAAGAGATCTGTTCTATAGATGTAACAGCCAATGTACCTAATATATATTCAATGCTTATATTTATTCTTACTTTTTTAAAAATAAAAATACAGTTACTTTGAGACGGCAACTAAGGTTTTTATCCCACACTACACAATTCAGAAAACCAACCGACTGAATGTGCATCTAAGCAATAATTGATATGTCGTACGTAAAAGGAATATAATTGCCTTAATATGAATGAATTATTGTTATTATTTGTTAAAAGATTTCTCCTTGCGCAATTTCTTTTACCAGTGATCAAAGTTTGGACCTTCAAATCTAGAATTATCAAATTATTTTATGATTAGGTCTGGCTGTAATCTATCGGTATGACGAAGATTGGGTACTGTTTATAACGAAATGATTATTTGCGATCATCATTTGGTATACGATTATGTGATTTATAAGATCAGTATTGAAGTGGTTTCAACAATGCAAAGTCAATATTCAGTATTTCATTATTTATTATTATTTTTTTAAATAATAAGGCATTCAATGAAACACGTTTTTTTCACTTGATTTCTTCTTTTGATAATTGAATAAATAGTGATGCTTCCTGTAAGTATTCGCCATTCAACTTTACGAAAAGTCATGTACAAATATAATGAAGGCAAAATTAATGACTCGTACGGGAACAATGATTAAATACCGGTAGCATCACATACATGTTACCGTTTGAGAAGTGCCAGCGGCAGATAAAAAAAATGTATATGCGACATACCAAAAGAAAGCAAAAGCATTCACAGCAATTGTTAATGACTCGTACAGCGAATAGGAGTCGATGTCACTGCATTCATGAACTAAAGAAATAAAGTCTCATCAACAATTCGGCGGGTTCGAACAAGACTTCGTTCTTGTCACCAGCCAGATATGACCTGCATTGTCACATAGTCAAGAGTACATTTGGGATCGAGTCCAAGTTCACCCAAGCCATGTAATAACGCCTGTCAGTTGGTAGGCCTATAAATATTTCAATTAACAAAAGATCCCCGCCGTAGCTGCCAACATTTTCGATTTCCCGGCAGCGAAGCGAAGCGGCGGAGGCAGCCCAGCGCAACTAACACAATTCCTTTATTCGGCTCACCTATCCACGCAATAAGAGGCTTCGAGCGACAGTGGCACACTCCACGAAAAACAAAGTGAAATGACGTCAGGCTGGTTAATCCGAACTGAAAGGTTAACACGTTCGTTGCCATGAACACGCCTGTGATTCAAACATCTAATAAGGTACTTAATTTTACCATCTTTTTTTGTAGCAGAGAAGAGAATATCTTATTAGACAGGTGTGAATCACAGGCGGTTCACGCGATGAACAACAGGATAAAACAGATTTAAATTAAACATAAGCGTGCTCTACTCGTATGAGATTCTACACTGAAACTGAATTTCTACTGTCACCAAAATATGGGTGACCAATATGGAGTCCAAGTATCGACGTTTACAAATTCCTTAAGGTAGAAACAACTTTATTTAAATTCGTGATAAAATTAATATTATTACATATTGTTAAATTTCATGATGTATCTCGTTCTAGTTTGTAAAGCTCCATTCATTTTAAAATAGAGTCAGATTGTGAGGATAACATCCAACCGATACATTTTCCAAGCTTTCAGATCTCACGGAATTCTGGTCTCGTACGAGACATTATTAGCTTCGAAACCAACATTTATCTTTCAAACCACCACAGCTTAAATTTAGATTTGGTTCAACATTTAATGAGCACTAAGATGGAATAAAGCGTATCCGCAGGTTTGCTATTCTTATCATTTTGTGAAGACAAAAAGAATAAATGAAATAAAATGTTTGTGCGAAATCTATGCGCATGAAGTGGATGACGAATTTCTAACACAATTCAATTTGGAATTTTTATATAGCAATACTTCAAGAACATCCATTAAGGGAATATTCCATTCTATTTAAGTATTAATTGCAAAGATGTTTTACTTTTTGTATCAATAATCTGGTTTTACTTTAACTACTATCGATCATAATAAAATGCACTAGATATATTTCATCTTTTTTTAAATATTAAATATCAAATACGTTTACTTAATTATGATGGGAAATGTGATATTTACTATCACATATTCTAAAATTTGTTACATTTCTATGCAAAGAGTACTTTCGACGAATTACGTACATTTTTACAAAATATACTGTGCATTAGGCTTAGCGGGAGAAAATGCTCCTGCCTATATCTTCCCGTGCGTGCACTTCTTTCCGCGTGCATCCGTCACGAAGAGGTTAAACCTAATATCCAATACAGCTTACTCTTATACGGGCAGAAAATTGCTTCCACACAAAAAACAAAAATGTTTAAACAACATAGTAAATACGGTATAATGGCCTTCAGAAAATAAAATAATTCACAACTGACAAAAGTTTCAACCATATCGGACACTGGTTTCATTGTTCGCGATTGATGAATTGAAGTATGGAAGTTATGTCGAAATAAACTCAAAATATATTTAAATCACCTTCGTCTAAAAATATGAAGAGACCCTTCTGAAATTTTACTTAAAGCAATACAGACACAAGAGTGAAATCTGAACCTGAACAGCCAATAAATGTATTTCGGGTTCCACAAAGAATTTCACTTCAAATGGAGCAAATATTACAGGGTCAAATATCGGAAAGAAAAGACTCATGAATATCAGGCCACAAAGAACCACCCCGCCTCCTCAAAGACGACGGGGCGAAAGGAAAACAAAAACAGAAGATCGTGTTAGAATGGGCAAAGAGGGAGGAAAAGAAAACCAAAGGAGAACATAAAAAATTTATGGAATCCTTTCAAGAAATTCCGGATATGTATTCCAGGAGTTCGAAACTGCACATATGGAATGGAAAATATAGGTCATATTCGATATCATAAAAATTCTAAATAAAAAAAAAATCGAAATTTTTCCCTCTCCAATTTAAAAAGAAAGAATCTATAAATAAATAAATATAATACGATACTCATACCTACAGGAGCCTTATATATGAAAAGGCAGTTCTCCCCCTTTTGTAAAATAACGCAGGTTTGACAACGAAAATCGAATTTTATCTGTCCCACAATATATACAGAAAATACCCGTCTCCATCCAGCTTTTCTTACTTCGAAAATTTGTCGACTATTTCTGCGAAACGAAGTAAAGAGTCAGATATTCCAAATGCTTTTTTCTTTCTTTCTTTTATTATTCGCTTCTTCTTCCCAGGGTGCGCTTCTTTCGGTGCAGCACCGGGAACCCTCTGCGCTGTCAATCACCAAACTTCTCTGTTGCCCAAGAAAGAAAAACTCGAGAGAGAAAGGTAAGAACAAAAATTCCCCCTTGCACCTGGGGACCGCTGCGAGAAAAATAAGACAGATTTATTCAAAAAAACTGCAGTTATGGAGACTTCAGCCTCGCAATTTAAATACATCCATTGATTCTTGACTGACTTCTTTCATGCCGTAGCTATCTTCCAGTTAATTCCATCGAAAGTCTTCTTTCGCATCAATGTGCGAGAATTCTGTACTTCCAAAAATGAAGATCCTGCGTCCAAAAAGCAACAATACATTTCATTCATTCAGTTTTCAGTAACTAAACGTTTTAAAACAATGCAATATCCTATTCTTATAAAATCAAAACAATGAAGTTGACAATGATGAGCAGTTTCTAAAGTTTCGAAGCAAACCCCTTCACTGTGTCATGTATGAAGCACGAAATTTTACCATACAGAAATGATGAACAAATATTTGATGTCATAAATTGAGCTGCTGTTCGAAATCGGAATACATTAGGACTGGTTAAAATAATTTTGACACAGAGCAACGAACCATTCCCTTACTGTCCACTTGAACAACAACCATTGACGAATGAGGATAGCAGAGAGATTCAGGATCACCATCTATATGTTGAAAGAAAGTGGAATCATTCAGAGTTCAACCAAATTATCTGTTTACAAACAAGGCTATGAATGAAATCATATGAATTAAATTTAGAGCAAAAAAAAAAAAGTTTAGGACAACATTAGGGCATTTCCCTCCCTCTCTCTCCCTCTCCCTTCCTCCCTCTCTTCTCTTATTACAACACAATTAAATATTATAATATCGCTGCGTATTATATTATAATATCGTAATATTATAATATAATATTACGATATTATAATATAATACGTAATATTATATCTTATTATAATATAATAATTTTATATTATAATATTAAATATTATAATATCGCTGTTGTTTCTCTTATTACAACACAATTAAATATTATAATATCGCTGCGTATAAATAATTGAAATTCGGCTCAGAAGTGCTTGAATCTATTTGGGAAAGTTACATCGATTACTTATTTAAAAAAATCGCCTTAGTAGATAAAGGAAACTTCGTCATTTTATGAGAAGCTAGTGCTTGAATATTTTCACTGACTAGAAAGACTCACGAATGTATTAGAGAAAGCTCAAAAAGTTGCAAACCTGGCAAACAATGCACATCTAGATACTTCAAAATATTCTTCTTGAAACCTATCGCCATTTATAATAACAAAAAAGTTTAGAAGAAACATAAGCTCAATATTCAACAAATCCCACGAAACGCCGTTTGGGAAACTTGGTAAATGCGAACACATGACACCATCCTCAAGTAATGATGAAGCATTCTAAAATTCATTTTACATCCTTTGGACCATATATCTTTACAAATTTCCAGGCCCTTATTGCATTTCGAAAGGCGGAGCTCCACTTGAGAAAGTAACTTCACTCACCGCTTTAATCCAACACTGAAATCTCTCCTGCCAGCCACGGTAGGTTCGTGATATATACACCCCATTAGTCTCAAGATACCCAAGTCCAAGCAGCTCCAGATACATCATATCCATAACAATATATATATATATATATATATATATATATTGCGAAGTATAATGCAGATAGATGGATTGCATGTATGTATTATAAAAGTAGAAGATAAAGGAGCTAAAACCAATAAATTAATCAACATGTATTTATACGGCGGGGGGGGGGGGATGAACCTTCTCTGAGAAAAAGTGGAATTGATGGGGGTTTTGATACTGATAGAAAAATGAGACCTTTCTGCGTGACTAGTCTCGATGGCTTTTTTTTTCGGGGAAGGGGGGGGGAATTACTCAATAAAAGACAGTTATTTAATAATAGATTCTTCGTCGCAATAGAGATTTAGATGAAAAGAGAAATGAAATATTAGTGGCGGAAAGTCTTATATAAGATTTTGTTAAATAATATGAAGTTTGGAGAGGGAAAAGAAAGATTGCAGCCTGTATGATACAAGAAAACTTAGCCATCAAGTTTAAATACTAACAGCTCAAGATGAAAGATGTCGCCTTTATTTTTCTAAAGACAAATTAAAACAATTTTACGTAACTCTAAATTTATTTGATGGAATACAAGCTTATTCTGCAAGTAGAATCTTGGAGAAGCTGAAATCATGGAGAAGTCCCCCCCTCCCCACTATGCAATTTTAAAAATAAACATTCACTATGCAATGCATAAAAATATTAGATGTTGAAAATAAGACTTGGTTAATTAAAGCGAACAGTGCAAATGATGTCGAAACACTTGTCATGAAAATCAAAGTGTATTATTTGAAAATCGAGTAACAGTATAAAGCGAGAATATATGTAATGCCTTAATTGCAAAATTGTTTTTAATGCCATCATTTATGAATTAATAATCTCACTAGAATTAATTTTTCACTAGAATTAATAATCTCATTTAAGAATTTAATTATCAAATTCATTTCTCACCGAATTGACTTTAAAAATTCTTTATGCTCATTCTCATATTTATGCAAAGAAAAAAAAATCGGATAATGGTCAAGCCAACTTAGGTTTTCGATGACCCATCGCATATTCCATTACAGTAGATGGAAAAAATATAAATGAACCTCAAGGAAAGATACAAATTAAGGTTAACAAAACAAGATCTGTAACCTTAACCGGACACATTCAGCATCAGCCAATGGCACATAAGACACAAATGGCGATGAAGGATACATAAAGCTTTCAAACAACTGACAGCTAATGCAGACCAAAAAGTGATACTGATACTCTACTTGCATTATAATTTCCACTGGACATATCTATTCCCATTCAACCCTCACTCCTGATGGGGTATCTTTTGGGGGGCTCGCCACAATTTAGTAAATTAAAACTAATGCATCCGGCGGAAATGTGCTTGGCACACCAATTACACTGACAAATAAAGTCAAATGAACGCAATATTTCTAATAAAGCGGGGCGAAATTGGATCCTTGATCATTTCTCTAATGTAATGGTGATTGCGTCAAATTCGGCAATGTGAAGACATCATTCCTCGGCCTCTAGCGGCATGATGCCATCCTTCTTGTATAAAAAGTTTACTTAGCGGGCAATTATTCTGTATTCCATCCATTAAAGGGTCATTAACTGTATGTAAACGGGAGTCAAAAGACTGGCTGATTGGATGCGGTCCAATAGCTAGTCAGAAAAGGGATTCAATCAAATCTGAAAAAGAAAAAAAGACTACATTTAAAGTAACGTCGCTTGTTTGGCTATCTTAAATACACAAGACTTTTAAAAAAATGAATCGTATGGAAAGGTAAATTTTTAAGAAAATTTTTAATTATGATTTTAAAAGGAGAATTATTAACTCAAAATAATGGTAAAACAGCTTTTGTTTGAGTGAAAACATAAGCTGAACAGAAATAAAAGCAAGTTCACAAACGTATTATCCAATATTATTACTCGAATGATACGATTTAAAAAATATGTGGATTAAAAATAAAACAAGTTAATAACAGCATTTAAAAACAAGCGCACCAAAAAGTAAAGATATTTTAATTTCCTTTTGGTTTATTTCCTATTTTTTGGTCATCATTATAAGCATCATGGAATAATATTACAGCTTTTCTTCTTAAATTCAAAGCCAAATGACGCCAATTATATCAGACCAAAATTCAGTTAAATGAATCGATTATCAAGATCTGGAAACATTGAAATATTGTATTGTTATTGAACAACCGCATGTTCAGGAACTTCCAACATTTTAACTCATTCAAGAGAAGATTGGAGCTTTCCGAATAAGGATGAAATAAAAAGATGTAAAAAATACTCCAGGCGACGAGGGTATTAATAACCGCTTCAGGTAAACTAATTATCGAAGCAAAGAAGAAATTGTATCAGATTTTATGCATTTTAGCAGTCATTTGTACTAAAAAAAATTATCTGTTCTAAAAAGAAGGAACTAAAAATAGCTGCAAGAAAAAAAATTCATAGAAAAAACTTCCAAAGAAAATATTCGAGGAAATTCATGAGAAGTAATACTAGAGCAAAAAAGCATTTTTTCTCTCAAGAGATAAGATTTCAAATAAAGCTTCACGAGTTAAATTTACAATTAAATGCATTTCAAATATCTACAATTCCCGAACTCTGTTACAAAGCGGCTTTTGTTTTCATGAAATTCAGGGCGAATCAACCTATCCAGATTTAAAATCGAAAAATCCGAAAGTGAAAATCAAGAAATCCTCAACAATGAACTAGTTTATGGCTCTTTAATAGGTCAATGCCTGGGCGTGGAGAAGACTTTCAGTTCGAGTGCGCGAGACGTTTAAATTCAGTTTTCATCGAACCGCAATGCTAATGCGAAATGAGAAAAATTTCATTTTCACCCTGCAGTTATCAATACCGAATACGAATCAAAAACATTCAGGGACAAGGGTGTGCCAACGATTAACTCACTTCCAGATTACATTCGGGCTACAACACCCTTAGCGGTAATTAATTTTTTTTCGTGCATATTAAAAAACGAATATGAAAAGGAAATAATGCAGAATTTTTTACTTTTACTTCAATTGTGTTTTAGAATTCAAGAAGTGAGAAAAGTACTGTCATATCAGTGTTGAGATGTTTCGAATCTGAAGTGCTAATAGTAATAGTAATAATTTCATTTTCAAAAGACTATTTTATTTAGGACTATAAATTCACGCACATTGATTAAATATCCAAATTTTAAATAATAGCAAAATTCTGCGAGATCTTCCGACACATTTCAACCAAATAAGGTGGAAAATAAAGATATACAAAAAGAAAATTGAAAGACTAAAAGAACAGTGCAAATGCTGCACATTTTTTTTTTTTTTTTCTCAAGTATGACAATGGCAAGAATTCATCCGATAAATTTCTCCAACAACAAAACCGCAGGTCAACAGCCTTAAAAGATGGAGCAGTATATTTATGGTCGGACATCCCATACAAAACACTTCATTTCTACAATTCCATATCTTCTGGCTTCTATCCGGCGATCTATTATACTTTTTCCCTAAGCAGCGTAAAATTAGCGTCCTTTTAAAGGGCTGAAGAAGCATTTCTCGCCATTTCAGATCTCTCAGTTGGGAAAATTACACGCACATTTATTCTTGGCTTTGTTTGACTGTCGCCTCGTTACCAAAGAGGATGCGACGTTCAAAGCATTTGGCCGAGACAAAAATCTCGGCTTTTAAAGATCGAAAGGACAGTTTCAAAAATTCGCTAGAGAGGAAGTATGGTTATGGTTTAAAATTTTTAATCCTGCAATAAATATTTTACAATGCAATTAAAGTCTAACATCTATATAATTTCTATCGAATAATTATAAAATCCATATCTAATAAAAACTTCGACCTTTTCATTATGAAGGGTATTCTGCCTTACAAAACAGTCTAAAACGCATTTTAAAAATTAGGCCTTTTAAAAAATATAATAAATAAATATTTCCACTTGTTCTAAATATTTAATCTATATAATTGCAATGAAGAAAATACAATGAGCATTGATATACAAAGTTATCGTAAAGCATTTTTCTTCGTTAAAAAAACATAGTATATAGTCCTTATAGTGGCCAGACGCTTCAGATATGCCGGAGCAGCCCAAGACAGAATTTTTTCCTAAACTGAAAAAGAAAAAAAGGGTTTTTTTTTTTTCCCGTTTCTAGGTTTTGAATAAAAATCCGAAATTGTCTCGTTTTTTAAAAAATAAATCAAATAAATTTTTAAAATTAACTTTTGAACAATTCCTTTTCTGTAAGTTACTACCCACAGAACAGAATTACCCTATTAAACGAATATGGGAGTTGTATAACAGTAATATCTTAGAAAAATCACTCCATTTCATTTATTGTTTAGATTTGTGGTCATGAAGGAGTCCATCCTGAGACGATCCGATATGCTGAATTAGATGGACAGTTCCCACATGATCCCTCCCGGGGATCAAAGATTGGATGTGAACACTGATTCCACACTGTTTAAAGGCAAAATTAGGAAAGACTTTAAAAAGACAATGCTAAATTAAAAGCAACTAAACCACTGATTTTCCATTGAATTTGCGCAAGACAGCACGTATCCAAATTTTTTACCTATCAAATTCCGAAATAAATTCACATTAAATGTTACTACAACAAACGTCATCGATTCGTCTGCAGAAGGAGCACTTAGTTGTCATCATTCACTCCGACTGGCGAAGATCGGCGTTTATTGGTCTTGCCTATGCTTCACCTGCTGGAACCTCATTTCATATGCAAATTAGCTGAAAATGAACGGATTCTATTGGCATTAACCACGCATGCGTTTAGAGGAAGCAAAAATAATTTTTAAAAAAACTGATGGCAGGGTAGCTGATGCCAACCGACCACGACGACCTGACGATTCCGAGAACATTTTTCGTTTGAAAATACTATTTATCGTCCGTGAATACCATGTTTTGGGAGTAACACCGGATGGGACACTTCAAGCGTATCAATTTTTCTCTCCGTGCGATTAAATGTTTTTTTTTCTCCTCTTCCTTTCCCCTCTGTCCCTCTTTTTGCATTTGCTGAATCCCCAATAAGTGTTGCCAGAACTACGGAGTTGGATATCAAAACATAATGTTTTTGGAAGCTTTGGAAGCAACAGAAAATTACAAACTGAATAAGCGAGTTGGCTCTTTAAAAAAAAAACAGTGAAACAATTCTTCAAGTCAAAACATTATCCTCAGTTTGAAAACGAAATCATTTTTTTTTTAATGGAAGTTAATGGAATAGAAAAGATAGATGCGGTAGATAGTTAAAAATTACTTTCCTTAGTGTTAATTAACCTCAGGTTAATTATACAACCAGCAGTACACTGCAAACTTTTAGTAAAGGATCCTAATTTGAAGATTCGGTTAGTTAATAGTTCTTAACGTAAACAAGGGTTTTGTTTACTTTTCGTACAAAAATTTGTTTTTCTTTGCAGAATGCCCAAATACACCTCTGACAATTTTTTTAAAATGGAGATTAACAGCTTACAAATTTTTTTTAAGAAATATAGTGTCTCAAACGACGTAAAATCTGTAAATACGGCGAAAATATGCATCCCAAAACTTCACTAGATAAAAAAAAATGTTTTATAGATCTCAAGGATGTATAAAATCATACGAAATGAAACTGTTTATTCTACTAAAATATGTACATCGTCATCTCTAAAATAATAAATCAACCTTAGCAAAGGAAACCAAACTTGAAACAGAACTAGTTATGGAACCGACTCATTCTGTTAGAGACAATTAACCAAATAATAATATCTTCATTCTTCCATAGCATTTCACGAACTAAATCGGCGGAAATCTCACGTTTTCTGTTGTACGTTCGCAATACGTCACCACTGTGGCAATTATAGTTGCTTACCTCCAGTATGCATGTATGCTCCTTGCGGTCAATATTTCAAAAAATTTGATACAATTTTGATGTGTACCAAATTTTATTTATCTGGTCTGTAGCAGTAACCGAGTTCCCAATAAATCCACATTTATCACTTATTTCTGGTGTAAGAAAAGAAAAAATCTATATAATATGTTATCATTACACTTTAAATAGCACGGCTTTTCATCCTTCGTTCCCAATACAGTTGTAAAAGTTACAATCGAAAGCAAAGTTTAGAGAGATGTGACAGGAAAGTGATTAATAAAATTCCTTATATTTTACGATTCTTAGTTTAATGTTTCCATTTATTGAGCATTAGATAATAATTTAAAGACAATTTCACAGAAATGAAACAAAGATTTAGAGACTTTCATATTAAACTATTTATTTTTAAAGAACATAAAAATTTACTTTCGGCCCTATGAGTATATACATCCTGGAGATCAGACTTCCTTCCTTATTGGATAATAAATCCTACTTACATGGGTTATCGTAAAAAGAACCCTTCTCACATGGAATTTAAAATTTTTATTACGCAAAAATCAGATCGAGCAAGTTCAATTTATATTGGTTATTTGTTGTCCCAATTGAATAACTAATCGGTTCAATTTCTGTAAAATGCCTTGCGTGAAAATGCAAATACATCCCCAGAAGTTTATATTATTAATCATTAAATATAATAAAGATGTGACGAAGTAAGATTTTACAAGTATGTTGAGTGAGAGAGAGAGAGAAAAAAAAATCAACTTTGAAACTTGCGACACAAATAAAATAATAATAAGCTAAACGCAGTTTATTTTCAAAGCAATTTTACTTGCGAAATATTAACACAAGTAACTGAAAAATTAGCCCATTCTAACTTCGCTAATGGTAATTGAAACGAATGTTTCTTCTTATTCCAAAATGATGGATTCAAATCCGTTTCAAGACCATCAGAAAATGAATATGACCTTAAGAATCCGAAACACACGCATTGACCGCGCATAATTACGCCACATTCAAATGATCACTCAAAGCAGCGGACTCCAGGTTTAAAAGGCGATTCGCCATTTCTCACGATTCCCGGCTTTCACTCCACAAAACAATGATCCATTTTCACAGCATTTCAAATTTCCTCCCAGCTCGGAACGGGGTCAGTTCGAAGGACAAGTATGTTTTCCCAAGCAGAATGAAGAGTACAAGTGAAGGGCTATGATTCTGATGCATGTGTAGGCGCGTCATTGTCTTAACCAACACGAATGCTCGGCATTAGAACTAGTTGACTCCTTCATTTGAACACTGTTCCGAGCCACTACGATACCATCGGGGGCTCAGAAGTTATTAACAGTGACATGGCACAACTACGAAATGCTGAATCCTAGAAAGGAAATGACCAAGCATAAAGAAGTTAATGACAAGTTTCACAGCATCATTCATTTCGACGGTCCCTCAGAAACGCGAGATTGAATTTTATACTCAATCTCGCGTTTCTGAGGGACCGTCGCACATAGCTAATCATCTCTCTTCGATGTTATTAAAATAAATAAGAAGAAAAAAACATCCTCGGGATTTAACTTCGACGTCAAGAAGTGGCGTATGGAAATTCTTAATCTGGAGAGTTAGATATAAGCAATATTTTACCAAAATGAATATCTAGTGTCATCACTTCACAGCATTTATTATATAATGGAATCGGTTGCGACTAAGTGATGGTTGAAACTATATCAGAAAGTGCTAAATCATAACTGAAACCGAAAGAAGATGTTATTGGAAAAACGGGAACAAAACTCTGCCAAGTAAATTCTTGCTTTTAGTGTTTCCGCTTTTCTGATTTTAAGAAATCGAGTACATCTAAACTATGTTTAAAGGTGGAGCGCCGGCTTTTCTAAATTCAAAGTATCTGCAATATTTCCTGAGGCCAAAATGGTTCTAAAGCATCTTCATAAAAGGCATACCTACGTTATAATGTAAACAGTACTCGTGAATTATGCTTCGTTTTCAATAATATTTCAAAACGATATTGGTTGTGCTGAGAAGCGATAAATTATTCGATGCATTCCCATTAATCTGTCCATTCATTGTGTTCGAAGGAAATTGTGCTGCAGGGAAAATGGCGGAAAGCATCCATGCAAGAGGATTATGGCACATTTTCATCATATAAATAGAATGCTGTGCTAAAAGAGGATATATTATCTTATCACATGTCTTAAACAATAAAATATTCATTGAAAATTTCATTTCAACCTAACATCTTGCGCAATTAACTTTTTATATAAAAGTGAAATTTTCAATTTTAGATCAATTGTTCCTTTTTACTAATGAGAAGGCGAGAGTCTTTAACTAATTTCTGTACCATTCGAATGCAGAGTCATCGACCCTTTATAAAGAATTTTTTTTTAATGCCGTTAAAATTAAAAATTTCAGTTTTGTACGAATATCTAGAGATCCATGCATTCTTAATTTCGTATTGTTGGCTTTTCAAAGCGGAAGATAGATTCATGCTATATAACTTCCGTCCGGGACTACTCTATTTCAGAGTTACTTTATTAATTAATAAACAGCTGCTAGAGCCGAACATTATATAATTGCAAACCCAAATCACTTTCGCAGATATCCACGCAAGTAAACAAGGACATGAATTATTTTTCTAATAATCCACAAAATAATAATAATAATAACGTGCGAAAACCGAAAGAAATTCCTTACGAGCCATAGAATAAAACGAACAAGATTAATCATATAAAAATAAAGAAAAAGAAATCATTCCCGCAGCAGAATAACTGCACACCCACTTGCTATTTTGACACATTACAATTCTATAGCCGAAAGGTAGGTCTCGGTCGTATCTATCAAACCTTCCCAATGAGCTTTAATCGCATCAAGATGGGAAAAATGAGCGATTCATTCCGCTTTTATCACTTGAGTTTTTCCAAGCAATTAATAACGGGACGGAAAAGGAGGAGGGGGAATATTACAGAGTCACGGCCCTTATCTGGACTCTCAGATATTTCAGAAACTCGCAGCTGTCAATTTCTTTCCAACTGATATATTTCCTAATAGGAAAGTTTGAAAAGATCGGCATTGACACGGCCAGAGTAAAAGGGTGAACCCCCTCAAGATAACGAATCGTTTACTATGTATCAGGGTTGTATCAGTTCAAACCCCACCCAAATGTGGAGTTTGACAAATGGGGAGGCCTAATTATTGGACTTGAGGGATGTAGCATTGAGCAAAGGGCGCCACTTTCTAATGAATGCAATGACAGGGACATGACCGGAGATATTAGGCTATGTAATTTTTTCCCTCTTTCTTAATTTTGGAGGGATTTTTTCCCACCTACTTTCTTTGGGAAAAAAAAAAAAAAAAAAAAAAGACTCAAAGAAAGCATAGATATTTCTGAGGTATTAACTGAACATTCGTTAATCCAAAATGAATTGATCTGTTTCTCTACTGGAAAAAAGGAACTATAAGAATGGTTATCTTGAAAGGAGACACAAAAATAGGCATCTCAAAAATAAATATGCACATGGATTATACATTTGTAATTCTTCAAAATAGCCAAATACACTAAGTATCTAGCCTAATTACTTCAACAACTGATTGCACATTATACTGCAAGACCAAAAATATCCTAAGAGTAAAAATCAATAACAAGATAATTTTTCAGTTAAAACATTTACAGTAAATGGACATTTGTTCCGAATAAATAAAAAAAAGAAATAACTGCAACAATTACATTTTATAGCGAATATTTACATTAATACGACACAAAACTGAAAGGAAAGTTCAATCTATCGGAACACCTTTTTAACACAGACTTGCCTAGAATCAATGTACGCTGAAATGAACTATAAAAACAGTTGTATGCCAGAAAAGCGACCAGAAAATCTTTTAATACAGTAAAAAACAGAAATTCAATCCATGGCAACTATTATTTTCAAAATGCAGTCTTTCGTATGATTTGCGTCCTTCGCCTTCAGCAGAAACTATCAATTCATTGACATGTTTCTAAAATACTTTTGCATTTAACATAATTCTGAATTCAGATGAGTGGCAACGGATTTCGTTATTAGATTAAAAACGAAGAAGCTGATTTTTTTTTTAACCCAGCCTGATATTTAGATCGCATTGAAAAAATGAACATCACTGGAATCTGTATTTCAAAATTGAAAGATCAAAGGATGCGAATACACTTTTTTTTTTTTTTTTGTATAAAACATTTCTTATATTTTGTTCTACCACAGATCGAAATAATAATAGGAAGTGATTTATACAATAGAACTCAGAAATGTTGAGTATACTAATTATTACAGGGAAATGTTAACTCGTGCTATAAATTTAAAAATTGTTGAAAACTACTTGTTTAGTATGAGATTTTGTTTCAGTAACGCTCGTATATTAATAGCCACATTTTCAGAATAACACAACGACCAGCAACAGTATATACTGTACCTTCTGCAACTTAAATCGATTTTGATAAATGATGCAAAAATGTGTCGATTGTAAAAATTCGTAAAAAACAATGCGAGTAGCTCAATTTTAAAAGATGGACGTTCAACGACTAGAATTCGCTATTCTATCGTATATGTGTAACATCGAACATTCTAATGCTCTCATGTTCAACGCATATTTCACATTCATTTCATCATATATCATTAAAACTTCGCCAAGTTATGTAAAAGAATGGGAAATACAATGCTAAACTCCAGACAATTACAAGATCTTAAAAGATCCATTATTCAAATGCCAAAATCTGTTCATTATTTTAAAATTTTGAAGATTTTTTTTTTCGTGAAAGACTAACAAAATAAATAATACAAGCTCTAAAAATTATTCAATATACATACAAATATACCGCATTATATCGATTAATATATCATATCAAAATATACGAGAGTAAAACGATAAAAATCCGAGTATTTATAAGTAGTTCTTTTGAAACCAAAGTAAAAGAAGCAATCTGCACTACCTGCAAACCACCGATTAAACGATATTTACATTTATGAACGAACAATGGGTTTATTTCCTTCGGGAATGTGGAGCCATTCTCCAATAAATATTGCGAGGCAGAAACCAGCAGCACGAACACAAACCTATTAACGGAAGTGTAAATCGTCCTGGAGCGCGCATTTCAACGATTCTTTAGAAGAAATCAAGAGCATCTTGCCATTGTTTTCCTATATCAGACGATCAAGGGGGTGCAGAAGAGCAGATGGGAACAATTCCCAGGGTTCGATCTGATTTGTTCTAAATGTAAAAACATTTTTCCTTGAAAGCACAATCGTGTCTCGAGTCCGAATTCCCAGTGGATCTAGTTTCCGTCGTCACATGCTTTTACATTAGATTCTCTTCCTGGCATTTCATACATACAGCTTCATTCGGGAGATTTGGCTTTACTTTTTTTTTATTTCATTTTAACTATTATTTTACCTTACTTTCTGCTGCATGTTTATCTATATATTTTTTATTACTGTTATTCTCTTTCTTCTTTTTTTTCTTTCCCCTCTTTCGTGCGTTTCCTATAAACAGACGATATTTTAACTCTTGGAGAACAGATTCTGTCCATTTTAAACACACACAAACCTCGCTTTTTTACAAATTTTTAGAGCTAGCTGAGAGAAGAAAACTTCTTTTTTCAAGTTAAATAAACCAAGTTAAACATAGAGGTGCTTTTCTCCTTTGGCTTAGAACTCACTTCAGTTCTAAAGCTTCGTAAAATGAAAAACATACTCTGTATGTGTTGGTAAAAGTCGGGAACAGGGAAGAAAGGAAAAAGTTCCGGTTTTATTTTGATAACGCAAAAAAGCCCCGGTGTTTAGATTAGAGAAAGAAAAATGGATAAAGAGGTGAAAAGGCGGCCATGTTTTCGGGCTTCCCTACCTCACCGAGTGCAGCAGTCACTGTATTACGGGTGATTTTTTTTTTTTTCTTGCATCCCCATGCTTAGTTTGGGAAAGAGCACAAGTGAATATCCTTCACAACAAATACCGCAATAACAGAGCTTATTTAAGAGCAGACGAAAATTGTCATCACAAAACGTTTTATCGAACAATTTAATACCCTTGGTTCTACTGAATTGCCCCACTGATGACTCATTTGCTCGAGTTTGTTTATATGGACTGGAGTTCAAAATAAAGACAAACTCAGATGACCTACAATGTAGTGAATAGATTATATTCATTATCCTTGCACTAATTCTTACATTAAAAGTATTCAAAACATAAAAATTTCTGATGGACTTTCGTTAATTTTAGAATAACTAAAGATGAGTTATTTACACCTCTATTATCATTGTTTCTTGATCTCGAAAATTCCAGGTTATAATAAATACAAAAATAATCGCCTGTCGTGCATCGGCATGAAGAATGAATTTGTAACAAAAATTATATTGACTAACATTAGATCATAAACTGTGTTCAGAGACTTTATCTTTTCATGAGCGCGCAAATAAAAATTCACGAAGAAAGTATTCCGAATTATATTCTGTTTAACAATGTATCAAATCAAACAGGAATCTGGAAAAATTTACCGAAAATAAATCAATATCTCAATTTTACGGAACAATATATTTTTCTTAAGATATTTTTCCTCACACAACTGGCATTTGTAATAATTGGTAACTGCATAGAAAGCTATCCATCTAAAAGCATAAAAATGTATACACAGAGATTTCCGATAATGTTTGACTGATACACCTTCCTTAAGATACCAAATCATTCCCCGGCATTTAGCACCGCTATTTTAACTGCAAATAAAACGATGCTGAAGATGTCGATACTCGCAAAGATTGCTTATCGAGATTTATATATCGAGTAAATAATGCATATACAATTGAACTATTGGGGGGGGGGGGGCGTCCATGTTCTTTATAAACAAGGTAGGTAACTATGACAAAAAGACGGGTTTTTTTTTTCTTTGTGTGTGTGTGTGTGGAAATACAGCTTCTTAAATTTAATAATCTCAGTGTTTAAACAGATTTTAAATATATTTAATATTATATATGACCGTTTTGCATTTTGTTTCCAAGTCAATTTTTTGGAAAGTAGCACTTATTTTTATATTTGCATTTATATGAGCTTTAATGCTATTTTACATCTTTCAATGCTATTTCTTTGCCAGAATGTTCTAACGAAAAACTTCACGAATTAAAATCGTATGCATATTTCATACACATATAAATACACAGACACATTATATATATATATATGCAAATTTCTTTAACTAGAGAATTAGCATTCTATTCATTTATAAATATTTATAGCTATTTTAATGCTTCATAGTACGAAAAAAAATTGAAAATTTCACGTTATTTTTCAGTTAAAACCTAATATTTAAAGGGAAATACAGGTTCCTTAGTTCAAGAACTATAAAACATAATCCTTAAGCCATTTGCAAAATTTTAGGCAAATTATTTGATGAACATCGAGACTAAAAGGTTTTTGCTTTATATCTCTGCTTAGCCAAAAAACACCTTTTTTAATTTTAAAAACTTTTGCATTAGACTGGTGCATTTGGTTTCATGGTGAATTTTCAATGATTTTTATGCAAAAGACAATATATATATAAATATTTCAGAGTGTTTTTCAAAATATTCATTCCGAACATAATCGCATACCTTAAGGTTAAAAAAAGTGCATCCATTAACTCCCGTTTCATTCCGAAATCTTAATGTAACTACAGCAAAGTGCATAAATTTGATTTTGGGACCCAAACCTAACCCAGGCCTTCCTCGAGCTGGATAATAATTAATAGCCTTATCTTCGCCAAACATCCCTACATTAATTAAAAGCTTTATTTGGAAGGAGGTAACGAAGGGGCTGCGAGACTAAAAGACAAGCGCCGGACTAAATGGCAGGCAAAACCAATTAATGCGCACCTATTAACGGGCTGTAGGTGAACAAGGAGCAAAAACGCGCGCACCCACCCCACTCCACTCTTAATTAGTCTTTAACAATGCTGAGGGAGAATGTGCGCAGAGATAATTGATGCTGCTATGTACATACACAAAGTTTCGAAACGTGATTATGAGTGGAAATTCTTTATGAAGCATCACTTGTTGACAATCAAATTTACAGAACCAAATCGGACATGCATGCACATGAATAGAAAAAAAGTGACTATTTAGAGAATCATTTACAGATATACTACTTTACAGTTATCGTTTTTAAAAAAATTCCGACTTCTTTTATTCAAGAAAATTGGAGGACTTTTGATAAGAATCGTTTCATTTTCTGTCCAACAGATGGCAGGAGAATCGCTACTTTGATTAAATGTGTAGCCACAGCGTTAAGAATCGCCATTCGGTCGCTTTTAGTTCATTTCGAAAATGAAAAGCGCTGAAATTAAATTTTTTATAACTAAAAATGGGTCGTCGGAAAAAAAGTGGATGTAGGGCACATAAATATCTTTATCATAAATAATAAAACATTTTAAAGCATGAAAAATGCACTCAAAATACACATCCTCGGATACAATTTCTTTGATTCTCTGCAATAATTCTACCGAAAGATGAATGTGTTGGTGAAATGAAAGAAACGCTTACAGCTTAAAGATACTCAAAGCAAACTAATTAATCGAAGCGGGAAATTAAGTTTCATTTCGTAAATAAAAGCAATCCGAAATATGTTTTGCAGATCCGAAATAAATATTCGCCTGCATTTGGATGCAAACGATCCATTCCTTTTTGAAATGATGAAGCGAATTCCTTGTATTCACATTTATAATGTTTAAAAGAAGAGATGAACTGACGGCGCTTAACAGAAATACATCCTAAACATTCATTTTACTCTGAACTTCAGGATATCCTATTTCACATAATAGCTTTCTAAAAGTTACGAGATTTAGAACTTATAGTTATGTTACTTTCTTAGGACATTAATAACTTTAAAAAAAAAATGAATCACGACTACAAAGTAATAAGAAATGGCGCAACCTGAAAAAGGATAGCAGAAAATTCAACATATACAGTTCCTATTTGTTGGCATTCGGGCTTCGTGTTTTCTTATCGGATCCTTCGAATGATTGTGATACTATTTATCTTAATCGTTTCCGCCAATGATTGATTTCCAGACGATTAAGTATTTATAGTCAGTCCACAGAACTGGAGGTGGGAAAGGAGACGTTTTCAATCCCCCCCCCCTCTTATATCTGGGTTAGATGATTTATAACATAATAGCATCAGAAGACCAAATGCAAAAAGCATCTTGCATGATCATTTATTTCGAAAATTTCTTTTTTCTCAATCATTCTGCATCTTATTTTGTTCCGCTGACCGTTTTTTTTTTTTAATACGGGTAACAATAATAGTATTTACCGAAGTGGGTGAAAATACTGTTTCCCATTCTTTGTTTTCTACGTTTCCACTTACGGTTTTTATCGTTTTTGTGAGTTATTATGCAGAGTTCCGACTTTGATAAATGCGTCTGAAGTAGTGAAATATATCGATATTTTCCCCAACACTACTCATAAAAGAAACATACTCGCGAAAATCGTGTATTTTCAAGGAGCGCAAATTATAGATTTTAAGCAGGAAAATAAATTAATATTTGTATTAAAATGAGCGAGATGGATTGTGTATTTGTTACTTAAAACAATACATCTTTTCATTGAGCAGAAAACTAACTGAAGGGCACACAAAAGTGATTGTTCTCATCTTGATAGCATAATAGCCGGGGAAAGAAAAAAAAGAAGAAAATACTGGACAAATTACAAGCAAACGAAAGTGCAGCTGATTTTCAACTCGAAAGCTATCATTTCTAAAATTCATAATAATTATCTGCCTTTAAGAGTTGATTTGAGAAATATTGACAACAGTCAATAGACAGTGATGGAATACAGCAAAACTTAATAATTACCGGCAAATGCGTTCTTTCCATGAAATATTAAAACTGTGCTCTTCAAATCATTTTTAAACATTAAAAGTTATTTTAATAGCAGCATATTCTCTATGAGACGTTTTACCGGGAAAAACAGTTGCTTTACATATTTACAGTTTTTTTAATGCAAAGGCTGTTATTTAAGTTAGTCGATTTTTCTACTTTTAAATAAAACTTGAGTATAATTAGCGCTACTTCATACATTCATTTGATCTTCACTAGATACATTGAGAATCCCTTTCAAATTTAGGACAATTAAAAAAAAAAAAAGATTTGTATAATGTTCTTGGGCCATTCTTAAAAATTCGACATCTAGGAATACTCTTAGTATACTTAATAAAATTTTAATGCCAAACAGTATGTAGTATAAATTTAAGAAAAATATCCTTTATTAGATCATTGCATAAAATCGACTTTCAGTGGACACTTTTATATATTTTATGCAGATTTGATCGCATTTTGTTCGTCCTATATTAGTTGTTCCCGCCCGATATAATCGATTCACATTTTTCAACCATCGATACTTGATAGCTCAAAATTCATATTCCCAAAAGACGTCAGGGAACACTCAAATATACAAAGTAGGAAACGCTGCACAATACTTGCACTCAACTGAAGTCCTGAATATGATAATGCAATAAACAGCAATCTATACAGTTGATTGAAATGATGTAAGTTGCCTCTTTTTCACATTCTTCTTAGATAATGATTATTATAAAAGCCGTATAGCAGCAAGAATGTTCACCTTCAATTTTAGGAATCATACCGAATCTACAACTATTTCTGAGAAATTTCAGCATTAAAAAGAATTATATGTGCCATATGTTTAATAATGCATCTCATTACCTTTTTGGAACGTAAACTATTAATGTAAAAAAAAAAAAAGGACTCAATTTTAAACAACCCTTTAACATGTACATTTTCGTAAGTAATGCACTACGTTCTGTCAACATGTAAAGTCAATGATTAGGAAGCATCGAGTTTCACAAAAACATATGCTGAATGATTTTATAAATACCTTGAGTGCCAATAACAATCACTAAGGAAACTTTATATCCATAATGCATATCAGTCTTTACGTCAGAGAAATCCATTTTCATACGTTTACACAATCCGTTGAATAAAATAAGAAAAGGCTGACATTCGGTAGTTTTGATTTATATGTCCTTTTCCAGATTTTCCCTTTCCGCCGACATTTCCTGGCTGTAATCCCTGTTAACGGAGTGACCGTTTGAAATTCAATGAGCTGTTCGGCATACCTATTCTTTTCCTAGATTCCATTTTTTTATTATTATTATTATTATTTTCCATTTCGACATCGAACTTAAGCTTCTTGGGATTGTGAAAGTGGAGAGTGAAAGGGGCGTTTTTCTTCCATTACTCGAACTAGAACATTGCCCCGGTATTAGAATGGATAAGTAAAAAAAGTTTTCGAAAAAAGGGAATTTCCGTGGCTTTGTGAAAAGGATTTAACGATATTTCGTGGATTATCATTACGGTTCCAAAAATGAAGTTCCGAGGAGAAAAAGTACCCCAAAGATAGCTGCTCTCTCATTTAGCATATCTGCAATGAAGGGGTTGAAAAGGGGGGGGAGTAATGTGATAAAAGAAAGAAAGTTTGAGTTTCATTTTTTCCCGTCACTAAGTTCATGCCACTGAAATGTCGGATTTAGTTTAATAGTGAGGATTTCGTTCTAAATGTCTTTCTCTAATTGATAAACTCATGGCGTCTAAATTGAAAAAGCTTTTTTAAGAAGTGGGATTTAAGTGCGCGACAGAATGCATGTAGTGCGTTTTGATTTTCAGAGAATTAATGGAAATGAATTCATTTAAGTAATCCCAGTAATTGTTAAAAAATAAAGCTAAATCGAATGCAATTGGAAACTAACAACGATTAAAAGATGGCATTTTACTAAATTCCAAAAAATAAATAAAAAGACGTGGTTAAATTAGCATTGAATACAATTATGCACAAAATTACGCTGAAAATTTCAATCTAAAAGAAAAGCTTTAAGATTTTAAATAACATTTTTTGAATTACCAATAAACAAAATAGCTCTCGATTTTTTTTTTGTTGTCGTTGCTTATTTGATACAGTTGATTAAAAAAGAAACAGCAAACTAAATTTAGCAAAGAAATAATTGAGGCTACTAATATTGTATAATCATATCCTCAAAAACAAATTCATTGCATTTCTATTATTTAAAAATGAATCCTTTTTATCAAATTTTGCTTCGAAACATTTGTTGGACATAAAATATCAAAAAATTAATCCAGTTTAAACAGTTCTTCGTTGTAACGTCACCAATACTCTATGCGTAGAAATAAGCCTATTGAAATTCGTAAAATTCCGAAATCAGCGGAAAGAGCAAAATCTGAGAAGACTTGGGAAGAAAGCGGCAGAAGCGTACTCCGCTTCGGCAGTTGTTACGTGGCTCTACAACTCGAGAGGTATTTATTATACAATTCGCTAGATTAGTTATAAATTTTAAAAAAAAAATCAAATAATTTCAATTTTAAGGCCTATTTGAAAATCCGAATTGCAAATGAAATAAAAATCCCAGATTCAAAAAAAGCTTGGACGAATAGGAAATTTGATGATAATTGCAATGGATGGTAAATGTTTTAAATTTATTTCTTTTATATGTTGGAAAATGGCTACACAAAATAGAAAGGTTAAGATGAATTTATAACATTCATATTATTCTACACCGATTTTAATACATTCATATTAATCTACACTGATTTTAATACATTCAT
>JAPMOR010073563.1:274244-292522 GCA_026543865.1 Argiope aurantia
ACTGATTTTAATACATTCATATTAATCTACACTGATTTTAATACATTAATATTAATCTACACTAACATTTTTAAACAGAATTTGCTAGATTTAAAAAAAATCCAGAATCGGGATAAATTTAAATCTCATAAGTAATATCACGATTAGTTCAGGTTATCAGCTTCGAGCAAAATAATACACGAGATCTTGAATCTCCAAATGAGCCGAATTTTTTACTTTCAAAACATGAATTTGCTTTTCAAAGGTCATACTAAAGAAAAAGACTAAAAACTGAAATAAAATTGAAAATTTTTAATCATTCTATGGAATCATAAAATCTTAGAGACGAGTTCGTGAATTATCACTTCACCAAGTTACGATTCCTCACGAAACAAATTTCGTAGCTTTCAATACAACAAATGTCTTTAATAAATAATTTAAAAGAACTTTCAAAATAATTTAATTCTTCCGTCACAAAAGACGGTCGCATTTAACGTCTGAAGTGCATTTACCAATTTGTGTAAAATTGTTACAAATCGAGTGTAAATTGTAGTCCATTCGGCCTGTAGTATTAAATTGTAGTCCATTCGGCCTGTAGTATAAATTCTTGTTACATTTACTACAAGCTGAAACGGCTACTTACAAAGTCTGTAGACAGTTAAAAGATAAATAAACAGAAAACTTGAAAACTGAAGTCAGAAGTGCTGTAAAATGACGAATTTACAAGCACTCCACCTCATTAAGGGAACTAGGAACATTTGCATCTTCTAAGAAACTGATTTTTTTAAAAATTTTAGTCTAATAAAATGGAAGACATTTTATCGATTACAGAAATACATAATCTGTACAGATTTGAAAAGTCAGAAATTTATAAATGACGCTTTAACAAAGAAACAGGAGTTTCTATGACAGAATGTTTAAAAAAAATTTCGCAAATTTTGATATGCATATTATTCATTTTATTCATTACAATCATATGAAATCTTTAAAAAAATATTTACACACACTATTCAACTTTTAAACTTATTTTCATTGTTTTCTACACAATAGTATTAATCTTTAGACGCAAAATATCGTTTTTTAAAGTTTCAAGTTATACGACATTCATTATTTTTATTATTAGCATAAATAAAAATAAGTTCACTGCAATAATAAAACCTATGTTCATATACTACGCAAATTTTGGAGTGATTTTACTCAATTCTATTTCCTGGGCTACTGATTTGAGGTTATGAATTACAATACATATCCGATTTATCATTTTAAAAAAACATATTTTTAAGGAATATTTGTCTAGTGTTTTATAATTAAAATAAAATCATGCGTTCGATAAGTCTTAAATTTTCCATCAGATAAAATTTATGCCCAAAAATTTCCAATTCATTCAGAACACAAATGTCCCAATTCCTTTAAATAAAGCTTTATTTTTTTTAAAAATATATCTTTCATTTCAACAGCCTTCACGCCCCAGCAAATTCGGGCTCAACAAACATAAAAGTGTCTAATCTCGAGACAGTGAACATTGGCGTCCTTTAAGCAGATCGGTGGCCCAACCAAAGGAGCGAAGGAATTACCCTCCCGCCATCGATAAACCAGGAGCTCTATTAGCATCGTCGGGAGGAAAATGCAAATCTTATCAGTCGCTAATGAACCCGGCAATCCGGAATCTCTCACCTTCGCACAGAAAAGGGGTCCGAACGGTGGACAATGAGATAATAATTGAGTCCGCTTGACCGGATTGATTAGGATGTGCACTGGACAGATAAATGTTGGATGTAATAGAAATGACGCCAGAGAAGCCTGTCGGAGCACTTGTCACAGAAGCAGAATTATTATCGAAAACTGTCCGGGATGACATAGGGTGCGTAGTTAACAACTTGCGTAACCAATTGAAACAGAGCCGTCTTTTATATGCCACTTAATTGGAAACAGCAACTTTGTGGTTGGTTACATTTCATTTCTGGCGAGGGCTAAGTTTTTCATCTAGTCTGTTTTTCCATAGTAAGGCATTTTGGGATAATAACGAGCTTATCTCCAAAGAATTAATTTTAAATGAACAGTAGAATAAAGCTCGATTAAATGCCCATTCCACTTTTCCCGCCCCTCGAGATGGAGGTGTGTGCCATATAATATACAAATATTGAAGCATCTGAAATGGTTAACTGTAAAAGTAGAATTTAAGAATTATTTCAATAAAATATTTTGGAAACATCACATTTAATTTTCTATTTATCATAATTTTAAAATTTAAGATTCATTTATGGCATTTAGATGAAAATAAGGTCACCAGAAATACTGTAAAGCGTTGAAATACCCACACTTTCTTCACTAAAAATTATATATTTTGGAAATACGGCTGCATGACCCAAGCGCTTACATAAGAAAATGAAATCAATAGTCGTGAATAAAATCAGAATGATTGAGATGTTTGAATATTAATGAATCGAGGAATTTCAAGAACTGCAAATTGTGGAACTTCACGTCTTTATCACATAAACGTTTAGAAATCGATGTAACATCTGGACAGAAAGCTAAATGAGGCGACTTTAAATCATTCTTGCTTCGATCCCAAACTCGTGATTATTAACAGAATGGATCTGATCTGTCGACTTCTAATTCATGAGAATATATTAATCTCGGTCAACATTGCATCCATAAATAAATGAACCAATCTTATGTGACGAATTCTAAAAAAGTATAACAATATGCATGACTTTTTTTTAACAAAATCCCGTATTTGATATTAAAATAAGAAATTTAAAGTATAAACGTAAAAATTGCGTTTTGGCCTCTGGTGGATGATATTGTTATAGTATGCATTCACATTTTATAGCAACGACATTGTAATGATTCAAAAGTGGCCACATCCCAAGAAGAAAATACTTGTAAAAAAAACACACACACACATTTCAAAATTGAAATATCGTTTGAAGAAAATAACCCTTAAATTCGCTTCACTGGATTTGTTATAACAGAAAATGCGATGGAAAATTCCTCGTGGTTAATGGACTAACAAGTACTGCAAGCTTCCAAATTCAGAATATTTACATAAGTGTCGAGTCAACTACTACCCTTTTAAACTTGATTCCTTCTCTCAAGCTTGTTTGCCTTATCTACCCTAAACCATTCCGATCAGACGATAAACAAGCAGTTTATTTTCGAAACCAGAAACAAAACAGTCCTGCAGTAAACAAATGTTCAAGTTTAGAAGTTTCAGAGTTTACTTTAAATATTTTCTTTTCTTTTTGAAATAGACTGTTCATTTTTATTGAAATAAAATGGAAGGAAAGAGAATAGCATTTAATGGTTGTGTTGCGTGATAAGAAGCAGAATGGTTACATTTGATTCTATAATGCAGAGTAACTAACTACTCTCCAAATGTAACAAAATGCGCAATATCCAAGAAAAAAAATCCTGGAATTCTAAGAAAAACAAATTGTTCAAATAACTGTTGCGCGTTTACGTGAATTTTATAACAGGCGAGATTCAAACATGAAATAACATTTTTCGAAGCAAACTGCTAATAAATAGAGAAATATTTAGATTGAAAACAATATTACAAAATAATGGGTTTCAAAATGAGAATGATTTAATTGGACAAGAATACTCAAATTACATAAACTATCTATTTCATGCCACTAAAATAAATTAGCCATACATTGTTAAAAAATGAAGTAAACTATTTTTCTCTGAGCAGAATGCTTAAACAAAATAAATAGGTCATTAGCTTTTTTATTTTTTATTTTCAAATATAATATTCCGAGTGTGAGTAATAACAGCAATCACTTCTATCCGCATTCTAAGTTTTATAGAATTCTACTTTTAAAAAGAATATGAAATGATAAATTTAATAAGCAAAACGCACTTGGATCCACCGCGTCACCTAGTAAAAATCATTATAATTTTTTTTGAAGCTTCTGTAATGATTTTGAAATTGCAGATTTGTTGAAAGTAATGAATTCCCTGCGAATGCATCCAATTCACTGGCATTCTGTAATACGTCAAAAATTGAAATTATAAAATATTTGTTCATACAAACTTTTATAGAAGGTGGAACGAATTGTGTTATATTCCAAGTGAAAATTGCAACAAATTTCGTCATTTAATATAAAATGGAGAACTCGCAAATAAAATTATGTGTCGGTGAAATTAAACTAAATTACTCCTCAGTTTTTTTAACATTAAAATAATTCAGTTAGCTAAATTTATGACAATAAGTAAATCAACTGACTTTAAATCGATCTGTGATAACCAAATTAAATATATTATATAATTATACATTTGTTATTAATAGATTATAATATTAAAACACTTATTTCAGACGAATTTATCGCGCAAATACACACACACAGAGGCAGAGATTGAATACATTCAATTTTGAATGTGTAAAGTCACATCATTCAAATGACTGAACGTGACACGGTAGAACCATGGCAGCATTTATATTAAAGTACTTTATATAAACGCTATATAAAGTACTATATAAAATTATAAATTTTTACTTAAAATTTATACACGTAGACATTACTAGGGTTGAATAATATACAATTTCACAAAAATCGGTCGAATTGTTTTTATTGTGGGAACTGCATTAACGAAAAAAACTGGCCATCACCAGCGTATTATATTGGGTGTCAATGGCATTACCAAGAGACATGATGATAAATTTCTCCGAAAATCCCAGATGACCTATGCTAAACTTATAATCCTTATCTAGGGGATTCATGAGCTATTTGGGTGGTCTCGCCGGGCACAAGTGACCACATTTTACAGCCGCCGTTTTAAGGCAAGATGAGAAGTTAATTGCAAAAATAAAATCATTTGCATCACTCCCGCAGTTCCCAAAGAAGAGGCGACTGCTGCAATAAATCTGCAAACGACTCCGCAAAATAAGGGGAGCACAAAAGCGGAGGGCAAGGCGCGTCTCCAGCGTCGAGACGGGCACGGCAAGCCGAAGCGACGCTCACAAAAGGAACAACTTCCCAGACAGGTTCTCAAAGTTTTCCCCTAAATATACGGGGTGGATCTGAAGGGGCAGATTACTCAAGTGGTCAAACGTGCAGTATCCGTCATGTAAGAGATATTTCCCGTATCTTAAGACGCAAATCCGCATTTTTTTTTGATATAGCCTGCACGCACGCATCGCAGATAATGGATGCATTCGGCTAAAAGCAACGATTTCGAATTCTGTCTTACAAGGTGAGAATGGATAAGGCAGGGCATAGATGTAATCACGATATCTTGTTGTGTATATCGTGGAATTCCAAGATAGTAACAATTCTCAAAGATACGAATAAAAGGTTTATTACAGAGAACTAGATTCCTCAAATGTTTCACTTTCACAAAATGGAAAAAAACATTTAAAATTCTATAAAAATTTATTTTTGTAATACATAAAAATCGTTTACAAGGTTCTTAAAATTCATAGACAGTGATTAAAAAACACATTTTAAAAATAGTTTTCCAAGTATTGTTAAAACGTAAATATTTTACATGTAAAAATATTGATTACAATTTTTTAGAAAAATCAAGTTAAGGTTATGTCTATTGATGAAGACTACTTTAAAATTAAATGTACAGATGGGACAAATGTTTAATCAGACTGGTTTTTTCGATTTTTAATTAAAGAATTCGATTAGAAACTACGATACAAGAATCAATCCTACTTTGAGACAAAATAAAGCAAAAATTATATGACTACAGCAGTCCTAACCAGTTCATTTAATTAAGAAACATATGAATCTTGTAATTCTTTAAAAGAGTTATTCATGGGTTTCTGAGTCTAGTTTAATGACAGGAAAAAAAGCAGGATTAGTTCTATTGTACATTCAATAAAATATTTTTAAAAGAAAACAACAAAGAAAGCAAGTTTCCCAAAAATCACCTGCTGCAGAAATTATTAAATGTAAAACCCGAAAAAGCTCTTTTGGAACTAGAAACAAATTTCGAAGCTACTTCTGCTTCAGTTTATCAAAAATTACGCTTCTTTAAAATTTGTTGAGTCAAGTCATAAAAAACAAATTGAGTTTAATGACAAAAATAAAAAATAAAAAGTTTGGTTCAGTTGTTCTGAGAAAAATACGTAATGCAGAAAATTAATTTTTTATCAGAGTATATTTTACAAATTAACACAATCTAAATGTAACTAATAGTTATATTTCGCTACAAACAATTCTCAAATGATCACTAATTAGATCAGGAAATTACAGTTTCAATACCATTAAAATGGAAAATAACAAAGGCAATTTTTTTTAATTATGACGTAAAAGATTAAATATATCTTTTTAAAAAAAAGGTAAGTACATGAAATAAATGAGACTACTTACCAATTTGTAGACTTTCATCGACGCAAGTCTTAATGCGGGAATGAATACGTATAATCTTGGGATATCACAAAAAACACTGACAAAATATCGTCGAAAAAGTCACGAAACATTCATTTGTAGATTTAAAAACTTGACATCTACGAAGAAGTATTTAAGGACAAGCAAGGCTGATGAAAAATCCACTGAAGACTGTTCGGTATCAGCTCATGGTAAATTTAAAAGGAAGAAATCGAAGAGTTGAATGCCATCAAACAGTTTCGTCCTGCACTGCAAGAAACCCGATGGAACTGTTTTGAATAAAACGATTAAAATGACTTCAAACGATTTCAATTCAGTGGAATTAGCTATCAATAGAAAAACTGGAGGCTCATCATTTTTTAACTACTTCACAATTCCACAAATATTCTTATGTTTGAGGAATAGTATAATAAATATTTGTATAGGGATCGATGATTATAAGCTTAATCCAAAATGATGCTGCAAAAGCACTGCCGAACGTCTGGTCCGTAACATCTTCAAACATTCCATTAGACCAAACGAAAATTCATTTCCGTTTTAATAAATCCATCATTTTCGTTTTCTCCGTAACACTATTATCCATCAAACAATACGTAAATTTAAAGACATTTTTTCTCACCCGAACACTCATCCGACGCGCACTGGTCGCGAGGTGGTTGACTTGGTTCCACTGCTCGGAAAGTCGACTATTTTGTTTTTTTTTTTATTATTTTTTTTTTAACTGGAACAGAACGCTGCATTCAAACCTCTTCACCCGACGAGGCACTACGGCGCTCTGAAGAATGAGCCGCTTTGATGTGGCGTTTGGAACCCAGCGAAAACGAGGGGTGGTAGTGTGGGGTGACAAGAATTCCACTTCGTGATCCGATCGCCGTGACGTCACGTGTTGTGTCTGTACGGGTCGCCGCCAAGCGGCCATTTCGGCGTAAATACCATATATCTCCATGTTATTTACTCTATGGATTCGACAGTTCATTTCGAAATGAGTTTTAATCTACGTCTTTATAAGGGTGCGAGATTATGGAATTTATTTAATTTATTAAAAACTGTTCTTCCACAGTTTTTTCTTTCCCATTTACTCTTGTCTCTCTTAATTATTAATTTATTTTTCATCTGAAATTATTCCTCCAGATAATTTATATTTATCATTTAATATTTCTGTAGAGATCTGTTATCAAAAGAAAAAGTTTTTTCAGAATTTATTCTTAAATCTGATTTGATTTTTTAAAAATCTAAATGAAAGAAATGTGATTTTTAAAAAAGCTATATTTCATTTTTATAAAAGCAATATAAATTCTTCAAAACAAATAAATTAAAAATCCTTAAATCTCGACTTCGAAATTATGAAAATATCTTTTCTTTCTTTTTTTTTTTTAGTGAATAATAATACAACCGAACAAAAAAAAAATTGTTAGAGATTTGTTCTTCTGGTCCAAAACACAATACTACGATAATATAATTTGTATGCAATACGAAATAAATTTCAAAAAAAAAATCTTCAAACTATTTATTAATTAATAGTAGAGTCTAATGTAAAGTAAACAGAATAAGAAATATTTTCTATAATACCCAGTAACTAAGTTTGTAGTAACTGAGCAGGAAATGTCGAGTTTGCAAGTGGCGTAGGAATGTCGAGTTCAACAGGGCGAGTGAATGTAGCGTCCCTTGAAGCCTTCTCTCTTTCTTATACAGAACATTTTTTTGCATCATTTTTCTTAAAAATATGTCCATCTTTTGTCTTAATACTGACAGCAGATCACGGTGGCTTGCGTGTAATGTCGCAGTGGGATGAGGGGGGGGGATACAGGTCCGAAACTCGGTCTTGCCGAAAAACCGCGCATAAATGCGTCTAGTGCTTGTCAAATTTATCAAAACCAATGCTTTTCAAGGTGCAGAAAGTCTGAGACAGGATGAGACCGATCAAATATTGTTTGTCCTCTGACAGAGATTCAAATCACAAAGTCTATCGCAAAATATGTTGCTGCAAAATTGATTTAAAATAACGA
Organism: Argiope aurantia; assembly: GCA_026543865.1. Taxonomy (NCBI): domain Eukaryota; kingdom Metazoa; phylum Arthropoda; class Arachnida; order Araneae; family Araneidae; genus Argiope; species Argiope aurantia. The sequence goes on from JAPMOR010073563.1 coordinate 282,574, forward strand.
AAGTAATCTTCATATTGCCTTTTATTAATAATATCACTTTATTTCATTGTGATATACAGTAATACTTCTGTTGACACGCCTCCACTAAGGTCCCAGGTATTCCTTCCCATTTTAAAGTATGATGCAATTACAAAATTCTAAAATAAAAAATTAAAAAAAAACACATTTGCCATCTTTTTTTTTTTTTTTTTTTTTTTTTCCTAAAGTGTGCAAGGAGCAATTCTGATAATCGTTCAAATCATTCATGTATTTGAGAAAATTGCAAATATATTTGGAAATTGATCGTAATAATTTCTGTTCGACTCACACTCCAAATTTCTGATGGTGCGCGAATAATTGAAAGAAACCGATATTTCAGCGTCTGACCCATTGAAAAAGCAAAACAAATGGCAATTTTCAAACTTCACACACGGCTCAATTTTTTAAAAAAAATCTTATCGGTGTTGTTTTCTGCTTATAGCCCTCACGCCCCTGCTTTTAAACACATGGCGCAGTTTCTAGAAAGAATGTGAGCCTGTAAACATTTAATCATACAAATGTTTCTGCTCTAAAAATAATATCAGCTATTTGCAAATGCATGCTGCGGGCCTGCAAAAAACAAAGAAAAGTATGAGAAATAAAAAAAAATTAAAATATTACCCTCACAATAAATTTGAACGTTGATAATCATTAAAATATTGAAAAGAAGCAGTAGAACGAAAATAATAATAGTAATAATCTTTTACTTTTTCATTTTTTTAGATTTTATTGTAATGTTCTTTTTAAATTTTATTTAAGTAGAATTGTGAAATTTTACTTCATTACTGTGATAGTTTCTTGTACAATCGACTGTTTTCGAAAGATTTCATTCCTCTACCCGAAATAAGCATTAAACATCCGCTCGCTGGCGAAACCAGTCAGGGCGAAAGGCTCGGCTATTATCAAAAGGCACAAATTAATGGAATGTGTTGTATTTTTAAAAAAATATATGGGCATTTTTTAAAAAAAATATGGGCATTTTTTAAAAACTTATCCCATGAATTCTTCAATATTAAAATGTTTTCAACTGAATGTGTAAAGTATAAATGCTAGCATTTTTTAGAACCTTGGAAACTATTCAAGCTAGACGTCTCGAAGCAAACTAACGTGTTAGGTTACAGGGGTTGAATGGGCAAAATTATCTGTGGAAGAGAAAGTTCGTGAATTATCTTCAAATTTTTTTCTCTCGGATGGGGAGGGGAGAAACTTGGTCATGATCAGATTTTTGCAGAAAAGGAAAGATGGTATGTCGATTTATTTCATACAGAGTTAAGATGGAAAATGTCTGAGGGTTTTTTACTTTATGCGCGAAAACAAAACTTATAACTTTTTTAAACATATTGATTGATTCTTCTTCAATCGGCGAACAACATTTAGGAAAAGTATTATCGTAGGAAGGAGGGAATTGTAGGAAGAAATAATACCTCTTCTTCAGTAAAGTGTAAACGGAATCTATTTTGAAAAAATTAAATTCATCCAATTATTCATTTATTTCTTCTTCCTCTTCACTGGTGCGACAGCCCGGAATGTGCCTTGGCCTTCCTCAGAATATCACTCCATGCCATCCTGTTCTTTTCTAAGGTTTTCCAGTTTATCACCTTAATAGTTTTCGAGTCTTTATTCAATCATCAATCAACCTGAATTTTGGTCTCCGTCTTTTACGGATACCAGATGATTTAGCCAAAAATATCTTTTCAGTGGCTCTATTATCACCCAATATTATTAAGTGCCCTGTCTATTCATTTAGTTGATGCAAGAGTCCAGGAGTTAAAATCATACAATTATGAAATGTTTCAGGGATGCTGATCATTGAAATCGTTTGTCAAGTCACAAGAAATTTTTATTCCACAAGTTCTTGGCCCTCGAGTAAGCGAATATGTGTCATCGAATTAGATTTTTAAATTTTAAACCTGCAATGAAGTCACTCTTAAATATTACGAGTATCGCTTACGTTCTTTTATGGAGTGTCAAATCGTTTCGAAATATGGGAGCAAAAGTCATTTCGATGATAGCAAAAGTTCCCGTTCAGTCCAGAATTTGATGCTAGTAGAACATGCCTATGTTTAGTTTATATTTCTTTGTCTTATCCTGTCTTCAAATCGACTGCAGAAATGACATCTAATGAAAAAGTTCATGAGCGAAAAACAAAATTTCCTGGCTCGGATGGTACACACGTACCGATAAGGGCACCTCGATTTCTATGATTTTCTAAAAATATTCTGACTTTTATCCAGAAAAGAAGATCTATGTTTGAAGAAGATGCAGCATTATGGGCAGAAGCGCGTTTTATTTGCACATGAGATCCTTCGCCAGCCCAAATTCGCGCTAAACCTAATTGATCTGATCGGTCCAATTCTGATTCCGCATATCCTCGATACCTGGAAGAACGACCTCCCATATTGATCATTGGCTCGAATACATTCGGTTCAGAAGTACGAGTAGAGCAATCGAGCGTAGATGGTGCTATTGCTAGATTTCCAATGACTTTAAATTGGGATGCTTTGACTACAGAGCTCTGCAACATGAAGAGAAAGTATCACATATTAAAGATTTGAATAAATTTCCGAAATTCAGACCTCTCAAACTGAATTTTTTTTTTTTTAACGATTTGTCTGTCTGTATGTCTGTCGATTGATTTGCGAATACCATAATGCAAAAGTCGCAAAGACCTAGACGGATGGCCTTCTATATATGGTCTTAATGCCAAAGTTGCAGATTTCTTTCATATTTTGGACAGGATGAGCCTGATAGAAGTCTAGCTATTATCTGAATCGGGTCATTTTAAGAATGCAAAGAGCTTGAGGGATGATACTTATCATTAAAATCGTCAATGCGTATTTCATTTTCCATTTAAAAGTGTATTCTTTTGTCTTTCTCTTTAACCATGTGTGGATGAATGTTGTAACTTAAGATTGTAACGGCTTAAATGAATGAAATTTGGTATGTAACACGAACAAACAGGCAAACGTATGTCATTCATATTGTAGATTCAATCGGTCAAAAATAACCTGTCGAAAAGGTCTCTTTATTATATTTCGAAATTCAAAATATGCCAAAACATGGCTGCTGTTTCATTTTGGCATATGAACCATTCGCATAAGGAAAAATGAACATGCAATACTGAGTTACTATATGAGAAAACGGGGAGGAAAATATTTCCGTTGATTCCGTAAAGAATTTTAAACTATTTGTAATCGCTATTGAACCGCAACATTAGTAAATAAGTATTAATAATTTTTTTTATTCTGGAAATTTCTGGTTATATGCAACACACAGCGGCATTTCTTACTGAATTGCTTAGAATATTAGATTATATTAGGCAAGAAGATTATTAAAATGAAATTCATATATAATTATTGAAAAAAAGATTTTTCATATTAATTCTGAAAATTTTAAATCTGAAATTAAATTTTGTGTCTTACAAATAAACTTTAAACATAAAACTTTTAATTTTTTTTGAAAATCAAAATTTAACAGTAAATTATTTTTCCAAAATTGAGAACAATTCAGATCGTCTACGTAATACCATTTTATAAATACATTTATACATATATGGATAGATAGATAGCAAATTAAATGCATGAATTCTTTATGTAGAAATATATACTTTGGAACTGATCTAGAGGCGTGCTCTTTGGAATCATCGAAATTTGTAGGTCATCTTCAATCCAAAAGGAAAGGAAGAGTGAACGAGAAAAAAAAGCCATTCTTTCACCTTATTATTATTTTTTTTCTTTTTTGAAAATATTATTCTTCAAATATGTTTTCTACATTGTCTTAAAACTCAATAATTCAATTTTTTAATACATCAAATTTTATTTCCATTTAATTTTTCCTCTAATTTTAATAATTTTTTAAAAATTTGATTTGATATTGAATGTGTAACAGTATTTTATTTTTGGATAGATTCAAAATAATTTTATTTTCCATCAAAATATTGCATAGCGTCTTTTATCCAGTGCAAAAATTAAAATAAAACAATTACTTTCTTTGGACATTAATGCTCATTGGACGACTGTAGAATTTTCAATTGCGCTTTTTATTTTGTGTAGAAACACTTTTTAATTTCCACGGGCTGTACACTAAATCCCCGTTTCTTAGCCTTATCACATAAGAAGGTGGAAATGGAAATAATTGCATTTCATATTAATACTTTAAAGATTAGAAAAGCCAGTATTCCTGACCAACAAGCTGGCAGCCAGAGACGACTAGTTTAAGAATAATTTCTAATTTCAATATTAGAATGACACTGCCAATGAATTTTGAATTAAAAAATTAGATACATTTCCTAAAATTTATATAGCTTCTATCCTACCCCTTGTTGTATAAAAAGTGAATAAAATATATGAAGTGATAGAAAAACACGTCGTTCAACAGAGTTTAGAATATTTTTCAATTATAGGTGTTATGTACCTGATTGTATTTGTATAAATCGGCTATTTTTATTAACTTCTTTAAAGATTATTTATATTTCAATTGTTATATTCATAAGAGCTCGATAGTGCCGTAAATATTTTTCCAATTTACTATCGCCTCTGAAATAAATTTTTCCAGTGCCACTTAATTCTAAAAATTAAACTCATTTCTACCTCAATGAAGGCCCGTTTATTGTAACCAACGAGTGGCGCTTTTCGAAACTTTATGACTCCCATTCGAGGCAGAATAAAATTGCCTCATCTGCAGTCTCATTAAGTTGCCGGTTTAGCCAATAAGAGTTCAAAAAAAAAAAAAAAAACGTGAATACGTTTTTATGCTTTGTTTCTAATGTGCTGCATTGGGCAAAGGCATGGTCATGATTCGGAGACACCCAAAGAAGCTTCTGTAAAATGCTCTGCTAATCTTTCACCGGTTTTCTGTTAACATTTCAAGAAACTGATTTTCAGATTTCGTCAATGACTGCTTCAAACTGTTTCCAAACAAAGTTATTAAATGCAGCGGAACATCGCTTAGCGAGAATCATTCGCTTCTCAAATCTCACTCGCAAAGCGAAACACTCGTAAAAAAAAATAATAATTAAAAAAAAAAAGACTTTTCGTACAGGAATCTATGTAAAATAGGACAATATGAAAATATATTCAAAATAGCGTAATTTGTTGTTGCTTGTGGCACTTGCCGTAGACAAGCCCACGGACAAAGTCAGCGACTTCAAGACGAGTTTCAGTAGTGCCATCTAGGGCCAAGAGTATGCCTTAGCTACTCATGCTTCACAGCCTTTTTGACGGGGCAGAGTTCATTCACAGATCGGAATTTAGACCTGAATCAGAGAACGATCACCTCTGATCAAGTATCCCCAGTGGTATTACCTCGACTTGGAGGACTTGTGGCTACGACAGATTTATACGTGCACCAGCCACCATGCACATGGAGAATCTTCAGCCGGTGGGATTCGAACCCAAGATATGCGAATCCAACGCCCTGCCAACCAGTCTATCCAGGCCCTATAATGTAATTTATTATTATTACTTTACGAGAAAGTTATCTTCGAAATTTGGCCAAAATTAGACACAGCAGTGTCATTAAATAAATTTGCAGCACACACAGCTGATAGGGGAGATACTTTTCACCATACGATTTCTCTCCTTTATTTCATTGGAAGGTTGTTGTGACGCATAAGTTCTTAGCTATATTTTCCAACCAATGCCTTTGCTATCCACCTCTACCTCCATATTTTTAATCATGAACCTCTTCGATTAAGATTCCACTCGAAGTTCTGTGGGCAAAACTTTTTCCAAGAAGATATAAGGGCTCTCTTCAAAGAAGCGCTCAACACATACACGTCCAGCTTGTGGCACCCCGATGTATGTTCATCATTCGTTCTATGAAACATCATTCGCTAAGCGAGTCACTTTTTCACATTTTATTTTCTTCGCCATACTCCCATTTACACGAAGGGCTTCATAAGCGAGGTTTGACTGTATATGTTTTTTTACGTCATTAAAACAGAATTTTCCACGGTGATGAAAATTTAGTAAAGTATATAATTTCATTTTTATTCGGATGAAACGCTATAAATTCTGGAGATTAAATTGCAGCTTATCACATTCAACTAAATTTCGTTTGTTGTCGGTTAATTAAAAAGGCACCATGGAAAAAGTATATGGGATGGATGCTTCGTATTGCTTTTAAAGGTGCTGCACTGGACAAACCGCAAATTTCAAAGAACGTCTCTTGTTAAAAACTTAGAAACCGAAATATTACACATCACTGTGGGAGGTTTTCTATATCATCAATTCAAAGGCGGTGAAGAAGTTCCAAGACTTTCCTCCCCGAGTGTGGCTCGAGGTTTAACCACACGACGTGAAATCGGAAAAATCAGAAATTTTATTATCTAAACCGAGTGTTGCGAGTCCATTGTTATCATAGCTTCAATCATAAGGTAAACATGCATGAGGTAAAATTATTTTCACATTTCCTTCCTCAGAAACACTTTATAGCATAATTCTAATAAATATTAAAAAACTGAGCACTGATATTTACATTATAAAATACTTTGTATTGCGCGTATTTTTAATCGAAAGATTCATCATAAAGTCATTACTTAAAGTAGAAAATGCATGTGTTTGTTTATTTATTTGTCTTTCTATAACGATAAGCTCTCTGAAATGCAAAATGAAAATTTTACACTTCATTCTGGGAACCATTATTGTCAATTGGGTTATTCTGTCCTTTTCAAAATTATTTATTTTTTAAGAAAATAATTTTATAATTCTTTAAAATGATATAAAAATAAATCGTTTTGATAATACCAATTTAATATCGCACAATCTTGATAAATTTTACAAAATTAATTTTGAAAGCTATTTGTAATAATAATTTATAACTAAATTCGCATCCATTTTATTGTTTCGTCAAATATTTTATGCATTATTGATGCAGTTAAAATTATGTTAAGTAAATATTAGTTTCTGTGGGTATTGACTCGCTATTGAATTTTTGGACTGAATTGACTCGGAATGAACTGTGGGTATTGAATTTTTATTTACCTTTCATTTTTCATTATTTATTTCAATTATTCCTTTCAATGTGCATATTGAATTCAAAGATACTTTGCTCGATATTTTACAAATATTTAAATGATCCGAATTTGTTTTAATTAGTTTTAACAAGTGTATTTAAATGATCAATTTTTCCGAAGGGAAAAAAATTTAGGGAGGTGAAAAGCAAACATTACTCAAGTATTTTTTCGGCAGGGCACAGAAACACCAAAAAGACAAGAACGATATTTCGAACCATGACAATAAAATGCAGGTCATGAAGGAATATCTGATGTATCACAGCAATGATGGAAATTGAATCGCTGAGGGTTGTTAGACTGATACCAAGACAGAAAGGAGCTGCCAGGTGGACACGGGAGAGGACGAACGGAAATCAATGAGATATGCATCAGCGAAAAAATGTTTTATGAAATTAGAGGCGTAAAATGTGTTTAGATTTGAAAATATTTTTATCCCGAGCAACGCTGGATATATTATCGAGTGCCTAAAGGAGAAAGTTTATTCATACTATTATAATTGAAAATTTCACAAGTAAAAAATATCTCTTCTTTATTTGTCCTTCAAAGTAAGAGATCAAACTTTTTCTTAAATGTATCTGAAAGATATTTCAGCAGTTCAAAACGTTTCTAGAAAAAAATTGAATTTCACAGCATATGTGACGAGCACAAAGCGACAAAACTAGAATAGAAATAAAGCGGTATATTTGCTTTTGAATAATCTCAGATTACTCAAAGTTTTAACCAATGTTGTTTTCGATATCCTCATCTTAATCGAAAATTACAGAAATTCGATAAACTTTTTCTCCATTTTTACTTCATTTACAAAGGAAGTAGTACAAAAATAAATATCGGCTGTAGTCAAGTCGAAGGATTTCATCTCAAGCTCGTTTAAATTCAAAAATAAGCCCCGCGCAGCATTTCATGCGTTTGTATACATATTTCTATTGCATTCTTCCTACTACAAGAAATGAATACTGAGGAACAATTACTGTGTTTGAGACAAAATCTCGAATTTGCAAAGTTGCAGTTAGGAAAGTGGTGTTTAACCTGATTCATCAGCCCCCTCCCTTCCATTAGAGGCGGAGGCGTGCACGAGTTTTAAACCCTCTTCGAGAAAGTCAAGCCTGCAGCGGAGAAGAAGGGCCTCCACTCACGCAAACAAGCAATGAAGTTTTCAACTCTTTTAGGGGGCGAATTTTTTAATGGGCGCACAAAGCGTGAGACCTTCTGGCTGCTTTCTGAGAGTTGTTACTGTAATTCTCTTGTTGTCTGAAAGTAGTTTGGAGGTGTGCTTACTGAAATAGCTATTCGCACAAACGGAGAGAACAGAAAAAACTTAACAATTAATGTTTAAAGTTTATTAGAGAATAAAACTACTGCATGGAGCTAAACCATGAAAAATATTATGATATTTAAATGAAAAGATGAGAAGAAAAAAATGGATTTGAGTAAGTGAATTTAATCAAACTCCGTAGTATCATTCGATACTACATTCAAAATGTTCAGGAACTTTTAAGATATTTACCAAATGTAATTGAATTATGCCAATTCGCGAAAAACAAAAGAAGATTATTATTATGTGATCAAATACTTTCAGATGTTTCAGTCACTTCAAATATATACAAAATACGTGCAAAGTTCTGATTATAGGCATTCAAAAGTTCCCATCTCGGAGAAGTCAAGTCCTGGTTAGCCATCACGATAAGTCACCGGCTCATGTTTCCCCCTATGGTGTATAGTTATCTGACAAAATATCATAATCTGGTATTTCCTCAAACAGCTTATGTTCATGTCATTCGCTGTCATTGGCTTTTTCTTCAGATGAAAAATTTATTTAATGGGCAAACGATTTTCAATTTCCAAAGAAGTGCAACGACGAAAACACAGGATGAGTGGTAAAATGGCTTACGCCACCTGGTTTAATTCTTTTTACCAACATTAGTAGAAATGTGTATTTGCACTGGTTAATAGCTTCGAATCAAACACCAAATAAGCAGGGTCTAGCTGTATTTACTCGATTGTGATGAATTTCTTCAACTAAGTAGTTGAGACATTCTATATAAATAATGGTTTAATAGAAACAAAGATAAATAATATATATATAAAATTTTTATCTACTTTTATTACAGATTGATTGAGTTGTGATACAATATTTCATAAATCTATATTCAAATATAAAGTATTTCACCTGTTCTACACAATCTCATGGATCTAGAGAAATAATGTGTAAACCGAGAGAAAATTTAAATACAAAAACCCTTTACACATTAATTACCACTTGCTGTGAAGACGTCTAGAAAGAGTGTTGCGAAAACAAACAACGTAATCAAATCATTTCAAAATCTGAAGTTCAAGAATTTTTGAAATAAATTCTAAAGAATGTATTTATTCCCCGAAGAAGTGAAAAGCATATTGAAGTGAGAAAAAATTTGAATGAAAGAAATTCCAATTCGAAAGAGAGGAATTCGAATTCGGGCCATTTGTTTTGTTGTATGCGAAATGTACTCTGATTTTATTTCTTTAATAACTGGTGTTTTTTTTATCACGTATGCTAAAAAATTTATTTCTATTCAGCTGATGAAATCTATCGAATGCTTCATCATTATTTTAAAATAAATAATTGATTTTTGTCCTTTTATTTATTTTAATACTTTCAAATCATTATTCCGAAATTTAAAATATATATACATTAAAGAACACAAAAGAAAAGTTAGTTATGTGTAGGTGTGAAAGTAACCAAGGGTTCCATATGATTGAACATCGTAATTTTTCAACATTGGTCAGATGACGAGGAAGACACTTTCAACTCCAACCAGCACAAATGAATGTGCTTGGCCCATTACAACACATGCATTGACCCAAGAGCGAGGAGCAGAAATCAACTGATACCCTTCCTGTCTCATTTCTAACATCATATATATATATATATATATATAT
>JAPMOR010073563.1:292622-302705 GCA_026543865.1 Argiope aurantia
TATATATATATATATATATATATATATATATATATATATCCTAAATTAGCGCAAATTACTTTATTCTAAATTTTTTCTCTGCTACAAATCCAACCTTTTAATTTAATTATTTCTTACATGAGCCCTAAGCTTTTTATTTATAAAAATGAACAGTAAAAAAGCAGCGCGTGGTCTGAAAAATTGCTGCGTCTCGTATAAAGCTTATAATGGCTGCATTTAGTGAAGAGTGGCGTCTTATTTTATCGAATAATGGCAAAAAAGTTAAATATAAAGAACAAAATATCACTAACGGACAAAAAACAAACAAACAAACAAAATAATATTTGCTTTTTCTCTTTATTCTTGAAATTTTATCTTCATATCCCTCGAATATTTTATTAGCTTATTAGCATTCTTATAATAGATCGAATATTTTATTTTTAATTGAGTCCTTGAATATATGCCACGGTTGTAAAAGAAAATGTTTATTTTTTCTTTCGTTTATTTCTTAAAGTAAAAATTATAATCCAATATTACAGCAAATATTAATGAATTGTCAAATTTAAAAAACAAAAACAAACTAAATAAATAGTAAAAAAATTAAAATAAAAAAAAAAGAACTGCTATCCTTTATATAAGTTGCGACCATTTAATTAAAAAGATAGTTTAATGTTCTTTATACGCTGTCTCATATCCTTACAATGTATTATTTAATAATAATAAAAAGGGGGGGGGAGTCTTCCCCTTTCTTGTCTGGTTTTTGCAATTGATATTTTCTTACTCTTTCGTCCTGGCTTAATTTCATTTATGCGAACAGAGGGAATGGTTGGCAAAAGTTGCTTCGTTTTTATGAACTCGAACTGGATGAAGTGAATTCGAGGAGAATCTCTTGTCGCACACACATGAGATACGATGCAATATTAATAAAATGAGATTAAGATATTTGAATTGCTAGTTATAAATCTCTCGCTTGGAAAAAGAACATTTATTTTAAATGCGCTCATAGAAGTCGTCATTTTTTTCGCAGTTTTATTTGTAATTAGCAGAAAGTTTTTATTTAATTTTATTAAAATAATCTACTATTTTTTTTTGTAAATGAACATAATTAAGATTCAGAAAAAAAAAGCATACTACAAATAATTAATTAATAACTATAAATTTAAATTATACTTTATGAGTTTAATAACTGATTTGGCTCATACAAAAACGAGGGCTTTGTTATGACTTCTGCTCGGGGGAAAGTTTCAATATAAATGTGAGCTAACAAGTCTCTAAAAAAAACTTAAAATTGGGAAACTCCTCGATTTAGACCAAAAAAATTATGAAGAAAAAAAAAAGGTATTACAAAATTGCCTTTGTAGTTTCTAATTGTTTAGTTTAAAATCGAGTTAAAAAAAATCTGTGAAAGTTATTGTTAAGTTCCTCTTCTCAAATTTTGTTGTGATGCTTTTTGTACGTATGCCCCCCCCCCCCGATCTACACGTATAACAATTTTATAACATTATCTTCTTCTTACTATCTTCAAACAAACTGAACATTGCCAAACTCTATAATAATGCAGGCTATCAAAGAGGTTTAAATATGATACTTGGTTGACACAATTTCCATGATGAGGAAGTGAAGAAGCGATAGAATCACACATAGCAGATGTTCTTACAAGGCTTTCCTCAATCTTGTCATGTTTTGACATCGAGCTTCCTTCGAAAATGAACTTGGTCTGTCCAGTCTATTTTTGACTTCACTCCACGCACAAAAGGTGCAGAACCCGCTCTCCTCACTTTTGGGACGCTTTTCTAATGATACCATAAAGACCGTGAGAGAAGCGTTGGGAAATTATATGGCTGCACGCATATTGTTGGATGAAATTCTGATCGACCCTCCCACCGGTCTGTTTGCAATTTTTTGCTGGTCAGGCCGAAGTCTTTTTCATTCAAGGGAGGTAGGTTTCCGCTCCGCCGGTTCGCCAATGAATCCAATTCTTCAAATGCTGCACTCCCCCCTTTTTTCCTTCTTTCTTCTGCGGTTGGCATTGTGTGGGGTATTGCGGACCAAAAGGAAACCCCCCGTGGGTTCTACAGATTGTTGCCAGTGCTGGATTTTCAAGGTGCAGGCGATTGCTTTTGACGAAGGAAGTCGAAAACATATTCGCAGGTGAGAAATTCTGAATGGAATGGAGTCGCTTTCGAGTACCTCTAAAACGATATGTTGAAGTCAGCCCAAAGGAGAAAAAAGCGAAAATGAAAGTGAGGCTTTTTGTAGAATCTCTTGAATAGCATATCTACCAAAATAGATGCCCATCTTCGAATATTGGATTTAAAAGGAATAAGCGAAATGTTGAGACTTCGAATATAATTCTCTATAATTCTCTCGACTCTATACTACCAGGACAGAAAAATGTTTTCCCTTATTTATAGATAATTTTGTCTTGCATTATGCTTACACCATTTTCTCAAAAAATTCCAATTACAGGATGTAATCGGCAAATATATTTCTTTGATTTATTGTACAACATGATCGAAATATAGGAAAGAAAAAGTAGGCGGATGATATGAAACATGAAACATAAGATTTAATATTAATTCCTCTGGTTTAACAACCGTGTTGCTCAAATAGAATAAAATTTACTCCAAATACCACTGGATATAAATGTGCAACAAAAACGCTGTTCTTGAGTCCAATATCATTATCAGATTGTCTGTAATCTGATTCGATTTTTCTGATTAGTTCTGAAAGTGTCCAATTTGTAATTTATTTCAATAGACATTCATTATCCAACGGGCTGCAGCCCAGGTGTGCCTAAAAAGTTTATTATAGTTTAATTCAGAATAAATAACAATATTTAATTATAATTGCAAACATTTAAAAACATGATTAGACTTATAATTCGAGAGCTACTCATTTTTTCAAATATGCACAGGCATGCATATCAAACCAAAAAATGCCCATACAGAGGCAATCAATAAGAAAACCCGAATTTAACGAGTATGCTAAAAGTGATTGGTGTTTTTCATTGACGAGAGAGTTTGAGATGCTTCAGAGATGCAGTTGGAGAATGATTGTCCAACTTTACAGAAATGACTGAGCGTGATTTACCAGTTTGTCGTATGTTAACTGCGATCAGGATTTCCAGGAATAAAATAACTTCACCATTAGAAAACTCATCATGTGAAATACAAAATCATCATTCGACTGTAAAGGAGCATTTACACATGGCCAATTACTGCTCGCAATAGAAGGCTACGCTTGCCTCAAGAAGATTGCTTCTGTCCAGATAGAATTGTCCCAATTGTTTATACTAGGACAAATGAAGGACAGCAGCAATGAGATAACTACTTCGCTCAATAGTTGGCATCGTGTAAAAGCTCCTTCACAATCGAGTACTCGCAGCTTCTGCAGGCAAAAAGTACTGCTCATTAAGCCTTCACCCACGGCGCGACGTCGCTTCTTTTGCCGTCTCTGTTTCACTCAAAAATACAATTCAATTAACCTTTTAATGCAAAATTTCTGACAATCTACAAAAGAAATCCCGACGTGTCACCCAATGGGGTTAGATTTGCAGTCCCACTTTCATTTGCAATTGTCCTGAAGTGTAAATGAATTGATTGCTCAAAACACATACCATCAAACTTATAAAAAAAATTAATACTTTACTATTCTTATTCATTAAGAGCTTTGCTTCTCTTTCTGTAAAAAAAAAAAAAAAAAAAAAAAGAATACTAATATAGAAATAAAATATAACTTGTAGTTTTTCTTTTTCATCTCTGCTCGTAAACTTCCTCTTTTTCTCTGCTCAGCGTTCACGAAAGCGCCTTTGTTGTCTCCAGTGTTGGAAATATTTCCAAGACTGTTCCGTTCCTTCTGGAGAGCACGTGTTCTTTTGTCCAATTGGCCACCTCCACGAATGAAGATGGATCTGATCACATGTGTTCTCACTTGTCGGTGGCTTTGCTGTGAGTGAAACACGCATACAAATCTCATTATGGGGGGAAATATTCAGGATGAAATGAATGGAAGCTCGCCATCTGAAGGATTGATGACCTAGAGCCATGGTCAAAGGGTTGTGTCGGATAAATACTCCCAAATACCACGCATAGTCCGAATTCAGTGGCTTCCTCAGATAAAAACTGGAACGAAAAAAAGTAAAGGAAAGGATGCTCTGATATGATTTTTATACTCAAGGAGACCTTACTTATAAATGTATTCTACAATATAGTTTGTAATAAGCGAAAAATTGAATGCATTTAAATAACATTAAGCTTGATCAATGGTCATATTATTTCGTGCATTTGGCCAGAATTTAATTGTAATAAACAATTTTTATACTAAATCGATAATTAAAATGAAAAGCGCTGATAGTTCATCATTTCTTTTTTGTCACTGATTTGAAATAAAAGATGTTTTGAAAGATTTTTGTAATTGATTAATAAAACTATTCAAATCGTTTTCAATCGTTTTTTTTAAAATCTGACAAGGTGAAGAGTGTAAGTAAACTGATTATGGATTAAGCGACTGGAGTATTTAATTAATTTAATGTAGATTGCATTTAAAATTTTATTCTTTGTTCCGTGTTTCTCGTTCTTTCTCGTTCCAGTAAACTCTACTAACTGAATTAAAACAACGTTAAATAATGTCTTTCTGTTTGCTTGGAATTTAAAATTAGAAGACTGCAGAAAGAGATTCTTGAGAATATCGCTAGAAGATTCTACGAATATCCAAATGCGTTTCTTCAAAATACAGCTTTCAAAACTGCAGCTCTTTTCAAATTATAATCTCTATTCATCCCTTTCTACCAAGAATCATAAAAGGGGGAGGAGAGAAAGTCTCGCTGATCCCCTGCCGACAGCTATTACTTTTCATTCTGCGGTTCTGAACTTCCCAATCAGTCCCATGAAACTTTTCCATGTTCTTTTACAGTTACTGCTTTGTGGAGATTTCTGGAGATTAGAGAGACATATCCGGCTTACGATTTCCGTACTCGGCCAACCCTTTTACAATATATTTATTGTAGTGTGCTTAGCAGTGGGTTGGGAGAGACTCAGTTCCTTCAGCATGGGCCATTCTATAAGTGAGTTTGCGTTTCGCATCACATTTTTCAATCTTTACCTTCGAAGGAGTTTGGCTGTCAATCACTTCGCCTTGTTAAATGCAGTAAGCATAGGGGTATAGCTGAATATTTTTACCGAGGGAGAGAGCTATAGATTTTATTTGTAATCAATGGCAACTCTATTTTATAAAGAGTAAGGGGCAAAATCATTGTTCCCGGTTACATACTTTTAAATATGATAATAACATACTTAGAAATTTATATATTTCTTAAAAAGCTTGAATATTAATAATCGATATCCTCTTTCATGAAGTCCTATAACTCCTGCTGATGTTATGAGACCTCATCCATTTGTGATTCGGTCATTCAAAGGTTTTCAACTTCTTGACACGGACTACTCATGTACTTCGAGTCACAACCTCAGATATCTTTGCAATCCCTCTAACACTTTTCAATGATATCCATTTCAATGATTACTTGAAATTCGTTCATTTTTTTCAAATAAAAGGTCACTACGTGCTTACAGAATGTATGATTTTCGTTTTATGATGTGCAAATCTATTTTATAGATTATTTTTTAATCTAATAAGGTGAAAAAAAACTAATAAAATATATGTATCACAAAATAAATATCCCGTTTCCGATTAGTCAAATTCGTTTCAGAAAAAATTAAAACTCCTCGACGTATATATTTTTTCGATTAAATTTTAACAATAATTATTTTATCTGAGTATGAAAGCTCCGGTGGACCGATATCTCCGTAATCAGAGAATCGTGGATTCGTTTCCACCAAGATCTACTTTGTATATCAACCTCTTTTAATTTAATGCAATTTGTGTTCAGCAAGTCGTTAGTGACATAATGTCAGATAAGAGATTAGCAACTTGATGTGCACATTGGTATGCATATATCTCCGATTTACCCTCCCGGGAAAATGATTTGTCCACTCGGCGAGAGACACGCTTGCAGCTTTCAATGTGTTTCACACTGCCTTTTGCGTCTCTGCTGATAACATGTCTGAATTTAAAAAAAAAACAGATGCGAGCATCTGCTATCAATTCGAAGTTGTGGGTCAAATGTCTTCATGTCGATATGGCGTTTCTCAGGTCTATCTTATTTTAATTCAAAATTACGGTCGCCGATAAATCCTCTGTAGCTTCAAAAGAGAATTTTAAAAAGAAATCAATCGAATCTGAACCAACGTAAACGAAACACCAAAATTGAGCTGATACGTGTGATTTTCGCTTTTAAGATTTTATCTGACTCGCCTTTTAATGTTATCTGATATGAAGCTAATAGTTTGAAGCTTTAAAATTACGATTATAAGAATCTTGTTATAAAAAGACAACTCGAATGCAACCAAGATGGCGCAGAGCATGAATCAAGTTTCCAGTCAAACGTGGATGTTAATTACATAGAAATTGTTTGGATGAAAGCCGACTGAAATTTTTTCAGTCGAGATTTATCCTTCGAATAGGTCGAGTGACATCACGCTTTTTTGTCACGGTATTCATGAACACACACAACTGGGTCCTTGTAATCATTTTCAGAAAAAAAAAATTCAAGAAGAGCTTTTGTCGATCAGTTTTTAAATCAAAATGTGACCTCACCTGTTTAAAAATAACACCCCCAAGTGACTACTGGGTGGTTCTATTAAATTATTAAAAACCGCAGATGTAATCTCTTCTGCGACATCCAGACTGCGTTGATCTTCTCTCGTCCATATATCTCTATGCAGAGTTCAATTCCCTTTTCTAAATCGAGCCATTTATTAAATGATCAGCTCTCTCTGCAGGTACTATCCTTTAGAAAAAGAAAAGCTAAAAATTATCGATTCTAATCCACATCAGGCGAAATCCGCCCACCATCTAGGCGATACATAACATCTTCTGATCTAAATGCATGAGAATATTCCATACCCCTAACCATATCCATTTTCAGTACCCGCAGAGAATCAATTACCCTAAATGGCTGCGTTTTTTTTCTTTTTTTGCTCTCGTACCCCCTCTTGTCTGCAGATGATTCTCGTAAAGAAGTCCCCCTACGATGCGTTGAGACGTCTTCGGTTGCAATTACATCCTCAAACCGCACGGTCGCCCGATGCCACCTGCGCATGAGATCGAGCAATTCCCCAATTTGTGCGAAACTTTTCGAGATAGGTGGGCAAAGTGGATGCGTTGATTTACAATCGATTCCTTTCATGCATTGGAGAGGGTGGGTAGAAACGAGCTCCCTCAGGAGACTTTTGCTGTCAGCGGAAGATACTTCTGTGGTGAGGATGGAAGCGGGCTTGGTGGTTGTGCATTAGCAAGAAAAAGGATCTCCACGGCATAATGGGCAGTTAACACCGAAATGCGAAGAAGAGAGAGTCGACGCTTCACGAATCAGGATTGAATAAAATGAAGCAAGTGCCATTTTTAGACCGAGGAGTTTTTATATAATGTTGATTAGCATCGATATAGATTGTTTGAAAAGAAAGGCAAGAACGTCAAAAAAGTCAATACATATATTTCCCCCACAAGACCAGTGTTTACTCCCCGCTGTAAAGTAAGTTTAGAGAATTATGCCAAATAACATAGCCAGAATAATCTGTTTTTAATAACCATGTTAACTGGCACTAACATTCTGAATGGTCATGTAATCTGGATATAAATTAAAAAAATGATTGAAATATTTTAATTTATTAATCTCGCTATAGCAAATAATTCTAAGAATGAAATATTTCTTAAGAACTTTCTCCATATTTATTTATTATTATAATTTATTAACAAGAAATAATTTGATCTGTAGAGGATTAATTTTTGCTTTTCTCGCCTGATGGAAGAAACCACAACACCATTTTCATTCCAAAAGGCACATCATGATGTTTTAACTGTTTTTGATCAGTAAACTCGTCATGAAAAAAGTAAAACGTTTTGCGTTATGACGAGTTTATTCGTCAAGAGTAATAAGTAGTGACAATTTGCAGTTTCAATTACAATTTTAGTAAAAGATCAAACATATTCGTAAATTTCAAGATGTTTAAAATATTTTGAGGCCAAGTCGAAATCAAAGGAATAAATAAAAGATTGTTATGCGTTATAACATGCTTTTGCTTCAATTCCATTCTCTAACAGCAGATTAAAATAATAAATTATTTTTTATATTTCTCTTCGTTCATATGCAAAAAATGTGTGTTAGTTTTAGTAAATAAATAAATGTGATTAATGAATTAAAAAAAATAAAAGTCATTTTTCATTACAACACAATTTTATTTTACGTATACTCTGTGTTTGACCCCAAATTCGCATTTTTCGAAGTGACCGAAACAATTAACTGGTAATAAATAAGAAAATGAAACATATAAGGAAGAATCATACTTGATTATTATTTAGATTAATAAATAAATTAGGAAATAAAAATGAAATAAAAATTCAATATAATTCAAAATCAATTGAGAAATATCATTAAGTTGCAAAAAATAAAAAGTGGCAATTTAAAATCTACATAAATACTGAATTATTCCTTTTTCTCCTTTTAAATTATGCGATCTTTTAAAATCCAATAAAAACATTATAAAGCATGAGCTATGTCAAAAGTAATGCATCTCAAAAAATAAATTTAATTTGATATTTATTGATTATGTTGTGTTTAATTTGTTAATGGCTTCCACCTTAAATATTTGTAGGCAGGAGAGAGCCTTTTTTTAATCCATCTAGTTATGTCACTGTTTCTTATAGGTTAAGATTACCGCCCGAAGCCACTCTGCAAGGCATTTGAAAATTTGTATTGAGCATTGCTATCTTTTATCTACTGCTTATGTAAAGGCAATTATATCTCATTCATTATAAACTAAACTATCGAGTAACACACTTTACGAAAAGGCGTTGAGATATTAACAAAATGAGATAAAGGAACAGAGAAAAGAAACTCCTAACTTAAATAATTATTGTTCATTTTATATTAAGTTAAATATTTAAGGAATACATAATAATTTTATTTTATAAAATTGAGTTAATTTGGTTACTTTATCTTTTTTTCAAAAAGAAGACATAGTACATATTTAGGAAACATGTCATTTGATGAATGAGTTTCAGTTTTCTTTGTTTAACAATCTAATCGCTGCATTTAAAAGTGTTCTAAAATGCTTGAATATTTGATATTCATTCACAGGTGCATTAACAATAGTGTTTTCTCGCTTAGACTATTGAAAGAGACCAAGGTATAATAATAAAATTTGACGCTAAACCTTGAAAAGTTATTTGCACGACTGAAAGCCATTCTAACTAACGTTTTATGTTTTTATAGCAAATGCCATTACTTGTGATAGCACTTGAGTTAATGATTTATCCGTATTTATGCTCGCGGCTTGATGATAACTACTCCGGTCTTGACGCTTTTGCATACGACTTCAGCCATGCTTCATTTTGATAAAGCAGTCTCTCTTCTCCCCTTGCTTTTTAATGTCTGCTGTTTGATGGCTTCATTGTTTAAACGCTTTTTTTAATTGTTATTCTTCAGTCATTCACCTAATTGGAATTCAATTAACAAAGGAATTTCTCGAGGCGATAAGAATGGTGTATAGCATGGCTCTCCAGATTTAAACTCTGTATCACTCTCCATCCGTAATATTCATTGTTTGAGTCTTTAAGTATTCATTTTTGTATATGACTTTCGGATCGAGTGCGGTTCATTTTATGATATTTGATCCCAGCTAAAGTCGTTGATACACTTGAAAGAAGTTCAGACACATGTAGACTAAAACTTAGGACTAAAAGTAGCGAATGCTCTTAAATGCCGAAAGTGAAAATGTTCGAAAATCGTAAAGAAATTCTTCGCAGAAACTTTATATTAAGGACCCACTTGCAGACCATTTTGAACTCCTCAGACAGCAACCAGGTACTTTACCAGTTCTTGCAGCATTGCTTATTCGTTACTTTAATGTAAAAAATGGTGTTTAGATTTCTTTCTTTTCCCTTTCATCTATACAAAATATTCAAACAGAAAATACTGCAATTGTAAAAAACTCGCAAACTGCTCAAAAAATACTGCAATCGTCAAAAAAAAAAAAAAAAAAAAAA
>JAPMOR010073563.1:307705-338934 GCA_026543865.1 Argiope aurantia
CATAAAAAGCAGGTGTTTGTTTTGGGGATGTCCCATTATTTATAACCTGAACGGGTCGAGATGAATCCGAGGCAAGACGACATCATCTACATTACCCCCCCCATACACACCTGTTTCATCCGTCGATCCTTTCTATTTATTCCTTATTGTATGTTGAAACTTCTATGCAGTTCTGCCATATTTGTGTCCACCCCCTTTATCTCAGTGCTATCTAATATCGACTGTTTTGCAAAGAGTTGAAGGAATTTTTTTTAAAGTATATTTTTTTTCAGGTAAAATGGAATTTTGTATTCTGTTATCCTGACTGAGAGTTGAAGTTTGGTAAATACATAAATAGTTCTCTCCAGTATGTACAAAGAATATAGTGACTCAGAAGGATGCGTAGACAGCAAAAAATATTTTTAGTCACTCTTTAATGAATCATTTCAAGTTTTTATTTAAAATGAGTCGAACAAAACTGCCAATATCCAGTTAATAACCAGTACGCAATAAGCAAATGACGCGCAAACATCCTTCTGAAGATGTAAAAATGACTTTTCAATAATAATAATAGAAAAAAATCTAAATTTATAACAGTTTATTAATAATGATTTTTTTGAAAGATGGTAGGTTTATTTTTCTTCTGTGAAATATCTTAGTGGGAAATTTAATTTTTTCAGGTACCATTCAGCAACTGGCTTATATTTTTAAACATTTGTCGCATGCATCCAAAAGGATGACCACACCCTCCGAGTCACTTTTTCTTAAAATGGGCCCATCTGTAAAGTATACTCCACCTGTAGCCTTAAAGCAATCTCTCTTTTCGCGGCAGTTCTTTTATCGGACTTTCATATAAAACTTTCCGCTGATTGTGCTCTATGCAAATATATTAGCAATGAAACGCACTGTCTAGTCGATTTATTTGTTCATTTTTGTTTCGTGCTTCAAAGGTTTCGTTGCCTTCACCTAACAGATTTCTGAATGGAGTAGGCAAAATGCATTCACGGAGCTGTTCAAAATGTATTCCTTCCCTCCGAGTTACAAATTCATTAACTCAACCAACCCTCCCTCCCTCCTCCCGGAATATCAGACCTCCTGCCTATATCCTAATGACTCAACCCGTTTTGAATTTCTATCTCATTCTCTCATCCACACTCTTACAGCTCAAACGAAAGACATATGCAGTCCTTGCTGAGGGTCCCTTCCCCGATGACCCTTTACCAGTCCCTATCCATCCTGATTTCGGTTCCTCACCACCAGATGGTTGGGCCACTGCGAGCGAATGCCATGTGTTGATCTACAAATCCAAGAGACATCTCCCTCGTTATATGTGTGAAGAGCACAGGCACCCCTTTTGGGGGAATCTCCAATGTTAAGTTTCTCCCTCTATTGCGTGTCTGATTAGTTAATAGAAATCGACCTCTTCCGTTCGAAATCATGTATTGCTAAATCCCCTTTCTTGTGTATATAAGCATAAAATATTTACCTACTTGTTATGTTATGCTACTTGTATGTTTCAGGGATACATTATTTCACAGAAATGAAATCTGAATCATCTTGGTTCGGTTTCATTTTATTATGTTATATCCTGCTATGAAGAAGAAGGGTGGACGCCTTCCATTTCAAACCGTGGTCAGATGCCGAAGGCAGCCTTCGACTTGGTAATTCTCTCCTCAAAATTCGATTTTTGATGGAACAGGGTGGTTTGAATCAGAGATGAGTTCCGAAGCCGTCATCAGGTCTCTGCCCTCCCCAAAACATCTGCGGTGTCATTCATCCGAGCTTCGGATTTTCGAAACGAGGAGCAGAAGAAATGTTAACTGTTGAATCACCTTTAACTGGTAATTCGTAAATTAAATTTCTCTGGTCATGAAAAAGAATGAGATGGATAAGCGAGAAGCAATTCGTTCAATAAAAAAAAGGGTGACCAATAGAAAGTGAAATTCTCATTTGAATGGAAGTTTCAAAAAATCTCAGGAAATTTACTTGCTAATGTCCATTTTTCTACATCGAGGTTTCTTACATTTTTCTACTTATTCAGTCTTTTTGGCAGGGAAAAAAGTTCGCTATTCCTCAGAGTGAATCAGAAATAATAATAATATAAAAACCTTCAGAAATAATAATAATTAGCTTGAATAATTGCTAACCAATGAAATTCAGTTAAAAATGTTAACAATTTTCACGAAATATCGCAGTTTAAGAGTATGTCTTAATAATATCTCAATGGTCAAGATGTTTTGTGAAGAACTTTTCACTTGCGTCTAATCGATAGCATTTCATTATTTTAATATTTTCATGTGTTAATTAAATCATTATCTTAATACATATGATGCCACTACTATGAAATCAAGTAAAAAATAATTTCAAGAAGGCGAAATAATTATTAAAATAAATTATTTATAAACTAATAGTTAAATAAAAATGAATTGAAATTTTAAACAAAGTCTTGCATTTTAGTACATTAGCAACTGTGCTTTTAAAAACGGTTTATGTTAAATTTCTTTCTTAATACATACTTGCATAAAAGCAGACATCTGAGAAAATGCCACAGAAAGAAATTTCCAGACTTAAGATTTTTCTTTTTTCGCAGCTTATGAAAATCTACTCTAAATAATTTCAAGAACGAAAAAGAAAAATTTCCTTTTTATCATCTACAGAATACACAATCATTCGTATGGATTAATTATTCGATGATTTGTTTTTCAATATTCTAGGCCGGATTTTTATAAATATTTCATTTTTCAATTATCTTAAGTCTATAAATCATTATAAGATTAAAATCATCGAATTCCAGCAAACATTTCAAGATTGCCCCGACGTCTCCAATGTTATTCCAAACTTAAAAGCTCGGGTCGATCAACTGTGCATGGACTGTCTTTACATCCACCACATCTTCTACTTCATTTCAAATGGCACAAGTTGTCACTGAAGAAAGCTTTGTCGGCTTTCAATGTGACGGATGGCGTCTAAAACATGGAATCCGCTACAGATTAAAACATCTCTGAGAACAATCTGAAAAGAAGCAAGAACTCTCCCCACTTGGAAGGTCCTCCACACCCGTTCCCTGTGCCAGTGGAAGAGTTCTCGGTAATAGAGACATCGAAGGACCGCGATTTGACGGATCGCTTGAGCAATGGGTGCTCATTAGTTGCTGCAATTACCAGCAGATGTTTTTAACTTCCACGACCAGTGAGCATATGATTAGAAGCAGCGCAAATAGGAGGAAGGAAGAGGGTGGGATGAAGAACAAAAGACTCTTAGCTGCCCGACCTGTCAATCACTTCGCGTCACGCTTTAACTAGAAAGGGAAGATGGTGGTCGCTCCAGTGAAATAAGCACTTCGATTATTGAAAAATTCTGAGATAATTTTTGGATTGGACTCTACAATGACTACAAATGACTGCGAAATGGTCAAAAATTGAATAGATATTTTTACCAATGCATACAGTTGTAAGACAAGAAAGCCAATTCACACTATCTATATTAGTCATTTATTCTACTGTAGATATGTCATTATGCTTAAGAATAGTCACACATATCGAAGAACAGAGGCACTGGCCGCTCGGTTGGTAAAGTGGCTAATAAGATAATGTATCATCGGGTCCAGATCTGGGATACACTTTGGCTGTTGTGAAAATGAAGAGCCAATGATTTTTATTTATTTTGTGTTCCGGCGAAATCACGGCATTAAGTCCTGATAATTTTTTTTTCTTTTCTTTTTTTGCACAATTTATTTATATGAGAGAGTCGCAACGGATACCGTTTCGGCGAATCATTCATCAGTTTTGTTGTCTCGAAATGCCTGTGTGTCAATGTCCTGCGAATACACGCACAAAAAAATTGCCTTTCTTTCAATAATTAGTTCACAGATGATGCCGTCCCTATTAGAAAATAATAGTTCCCAATATGACCCGCACTTGTTCTTCTACACAGTAACTCATTTAACCACTTGTTGACTAAGATCCAACATCTTCTGCTTGCAGAAAGCTGCAAGTTTTTTAACCTGCATTCTACTTCAAATCATTTCTTGTAATCATTTTTTTTATTTTTTACTACTCACTTTATCTGAAAATTAAAATAATAGCAATTTTAAAACTTTGACTACTAATTAGTCACAGCGATGCCTGTTTTTATCAAATGAGCATGCGTGTATCATGTTGCATTTGCAATTCGATTGGTTATTCGGCAATACCCGTTACGCCAACTTAGCTGGTATCTTATCTAGAGCGTATTTTAGAAAGTGGGCTGATATTGAGAACATCTTTAAAATCAATGCTAGGACTTATTTTCTGATTACGCCCTATTTTTGGATAAAATAAGAAGCGACGCTCTCATTTTCTGTGGCGCAGCTTAGCAAAAAGTGGTTCTTTCGCCAAAAAACCTCACACATCACATCGCATCCCTTGTACATTCTGACGTCTATATGTCTTTAAAATTCAAATAATAATTCAGATGCTATTAAGAAAAGAATCGCTGCCGATTCGAGTACCAAAAGAGTTAACGTAACATTTCCAGACAGGGGTTGGTTGCGATCTGGCGGAAAAATACCGGATCATCAGATGTCTCGCTATAAAAAAGAAAACGGCACTCCAGGCGCAATGCACCCGAACAGTTGTAGACAATTAGAAAAATTACGTCTTTTCGCTTTCACATTGGTGAAACATGCCAAAAGTACATTAAATAATGCCAACTGTTGATTTAAAAAAAGCTAAATTATGATGATTGGTAGAATTTTTTATTTTAAATTTTTTATCTTGTTATTTACAAACCACCAAGACACTTCGACAAACTTTTGAATTCTTTTCAAGGCTGTCGGTATTCCAGTATTTGAATCGACGTTTCTCTCACTATATTTTAGCTTGATTTCGACGAATGGTGCATTTCTAGTCTGAAGTACATCCTAGAAAGTGAGTACAATCTTTTATTTTGAGTTCCAGATCGTTAGGTATGGTATACCTGTTGTATAAAATAAATATTACTAATAAATAACAGAAAAAAAATGTAAAATTGAAATAAACTTTGATTTTATAAATACTTTTGCATTAAGTTTAGATTCCTAGCTCTTCGATTTAAATTTCCGTGCTATTAAGTGCTTTTATAAATAATTTTCTGTTTTATTTCGTTCGTAACTATTTAAATTCCTTCAAAGAATACATCGTGATCAATTATTCGGCAAAACACGATACTTCTTTATAAAATAATTCCTTTTTATAGAAAAATATTTAAAGGAAAAAAATATCAGTTAATTTAAAAAAAAAAGGGGGGGAAAAAAAGGAAAATGTATCAATGAAAAGGTTAAACTGTATAAGAAGTCATATTAGTTCTGATCTCAGGAACAGAAAGTAATTAGAAATTCTATTCATTTTCAGGTACTTGAGAAACTGGGAGGGAACTGGAAAGTCATTCAAAAAACTTAGAAAACAGTAGGGAAACGATTTAAGGATAAATTAAAAACAGTTTTTAAAAATATAATTTTTTTAGTGAACAAAAACAGAAATTTACTTTCTGTAATAATTATCCATTTTTCAGTCCTTATTTAAAAATTTATAGTTAAATATATAATAGTTTTGCAATAATTTCTTCAAATCGATACCCTGCTGTTAATTCTCATATGGAGTTAAAATTTAATTAAACTAAGCCACAACTGAATAATAAAATTCTAAAAATGAGTGTTTTATCAATTATCTGTATTAGTGAATCGAGTGCCCTCAGATGTACGACATTTCAGAATGCCAGCTTTTCAGAAAGCGAATGGAATGAGGACCGCAGTGGTCTGATGGTAAGGTTTCGGCTTCGGAACCGGCTTCCGGTGTGAGACCTGATTCCACCGAAGACCCGTCGTGTAAGAGCTCCTAGTGCACCCTAAATCCGTCGGGGCCAAACGTTCTCCCGCTGGCATGGCGTGGAAACTTGGAGAGGAGTCCCGTCAGCTCAGGCGCCATCGCCGTCATCTGACTGCAGTCCGTCCCAAAACAGCCCTAGTGTTGCTTTAAAACGGGACGTCAGTTTAGTTATATTAAACTCAGAAAGCGAATGAAAAAGCAGTTTCGAAATTCCAATTTTACAAACATGAAACAAGTAAAATAAAATTTTATAAAAATATTTACTAGCGATGAGTAGAAAAGGACATTAGCAGCATGCTGTATGCAGTTCAAATGAAGTATGGGGCACAATGAGATGTAGGAGGCACGATGGAAGAAAAATATTCAGATCCAACCAGAATGATTAAGGCATCTCTACAAGATAACGTGAACAAAGGATTAGATACAGCTTTTAATTGAGTAATCTAAGTACCACGATCGATGGAACTGAGGGGAGATTTTCCCGAAGTCGTGTCATGAAAACCTTCGTAATGGGTGATCTGCCTATTACTTATTGTTTTAATATCTATTGATTAGTTTCTCAAAATTGACATACTTTACTAAAATTTTTAAATATTCTCTACCTGAGAATGTGGTGCTGAAGCGAAAGACCCATCACACTCATCGCGTTCGATTGAAACTAAATGTACACATAATTGAACCCGGCAACACATGGAACTCAAGAGATCAAAGAGTTGCAGCTAATATTTGGACTGAATTTCGAATGCAAAGTACCAATGACACGCCTTCATGGAAGAATTTCTTTTCTTTAAATAAATGTTTGCTCTTAAATCTTGCCAATTGAGATCCTCTTTTCAACTGTGACATTTTCTCCCGTCTCGAATCTCCGTAAATCCGCAGTCGCAATGCGCGATTTCTGTAGAAAAAAAATATGTAAAGAATTTTCGACATGAGTTGTATGCATTTATCCAGTTAAAGGTTTTCAAATTTTCTTTCTCGTTAAGTAATTACCAGAAAATTGTTTCATTGCAAAATTTGTATCATACAAAATTATTTTTATTTTTGCCAAATTTAGGTGCAAAGTTACCTTAGAAAGGGAGATTGTTTGCACTATTTCAGTAATAAACTCATTGTAGTTTAATGTTAGATTCCGTTCGCCAGATTTCCGCACCACACCAGCAAAGAGAATCTCCTTGACAGCAGATTTAACCCCTTCATTAACGAATTTAACTTCCTAATTAGATGATGATGATGTCGTATTCGCGTTACCACGGAAAGTGGGGCGCAGTAGCTTCTGAGGGTAAAGACCCCTGAGCACTCAAGTACAGAAGTTTGACTTCTTGCTCATATGAAGATGACACACTAGCTTGCACTACCCCTTTTTACTGGGAGGCACTTTCCTATACCTCACAGATAGAACACAGGGGAAGAGCAACCATGGCCGAATCAGGTCTAGAACTCTGGACACTCAGACGTTACCCCTAGGCCAGGATGCCGGCTCCTAATTAGTGTGATATTTATTAATTCCTATGCTAATATGAGGGCATTTGAAATATTAAAGAGTTCCTATTTGCATTTTAAATGGCTAAATATTTTCGATTAATTGCAGAATTAAAATGAAAAATCCAGCTATTCAATCAGCGAGTCAGACTCCCTTTTGTATGTTAGGGATTTAATGCTCACCTAATTTTGTAAATACAAAATTAATATTTGTATGTTTTTAATGCATTTTAGCATGGACAAACATAAACAGATTTGGATTTTTTTTTAAACGAATGTCTAATTTAATGAAAATAGTCGCATTCTGGGCAGCCTGTAACTGTAATATTAGTTGTAAAAAAACAGCCAAACACTATTTTCTTTCGAATCCTCACCATAGTTACCATAATCAGATCTGCCTTTAATTATTTTGCAATTCATTCTTTTTTTTTTTCTTAGTTTAAAAATTAAATCTTGAGTTTAAATTTGCGACTGAAATGTCCTTTGATTCCGAGAACATTAATGCATAACGTGCACAATAAAAAAGTCCATTTAAGTGTTTGTGATTTGGGGCGCACAGGGTGGATCGTGAAAGAACACTCGATTTTTGTCGCCCATCACGCACTGAACGTTAATCGTCGGGCAAAAAGATTGAAATTGCCTTGATTATAGACATTTACATCATTTCCATTGTTGTTTTCGAAATTTCGGGATAAACACAGGAGAAGGCCAAGAAAATATTCTTTTAAAGACGATACAGGATTGAATGAGTGTAATTATGAGTAACCCTTGGAGAATTTCATTCTAAGAACAATGCATGGTGAGATCAAATTTTGGTTCATGAAATCGATTCACTTGAAATTGAGCTGATCTTTTTAATTTCACGATTCTGGTTAAAGTGACTTAATCAAACCACATCTGTTCATTAATCCGTTTTTTTTTTGTACTATTTACCACAGTAAGGAAATTAATTACAGAAAGTCAGAATAAATATTCATTAGGTTCCAGCTATTAAAATTTGAAGACGCTCGAACAGTACAATACTAATTATGTGTAGCATGCTAAATTAAAGAATAAATGAGTTTTCATCTATTTGTTATTGATTGGCAATTCCCATGGTAAAAGGACTAAAGTAAGTTTAATTCAGTGTTCCAGACACTTTTCAATAGCTCAAAATTTTGACATGCATACACTCATAAAGAAATAAAATGCAAAGCAATAAAGAATCAAAACTTGTTTTGATTTTATCAAATGTCTTTTTAAATCATGTAAATTTTTTGATTTTATTATATTTACATTAATGAAATTCTAAAATTTAAGTAATTTTTTATTTGCGAGTGGTGATTAATTTCGTTGCTATGGGCGAAGGGAAGCTGTTCAACTCTGCTTTCTTTTCATTTGAAATAAATAAGAAAATGCCTTCTTAAAATAGGAATGTTTGTACGCAAGTTAAAATTAATTCAAAACAATAAAAGCAATGAGTCGCTTGCAAGACATGGTGTAAAGAAGACAAAATCTTTAAAATAGGAAACATTTTGATCTATTTTGAGAACACATCATATTTTTTTATATTTAATCGTGAATTTAAATTTGAAATATCTTTTTTTATTGCACCTTGATATTAAGGGAAACTTTAACAAATATCTTTAATTCACTAACATTTTCATTATATTGATTTTTTGAACTACAAGACGCATTATGTTAATATTTAATCAAAAAGAAAACGAGTTAGTAGCTTCAAAGTATACAGTGCACATTGTTGATATTTTACAATTTCAAAACCTATATAAAATAATTACAGTTTAAATGCATATATATATATATATATATAGACAAATTCTCCCTTGCTTATCTTCCTTTTCTATTCTATCAACTCCCCCCTCACCATAAAAATACCAGCCAGGTTGCTTGACCTTAAAATTATTTTATTCTATGTTTCTTAGAATTTTCCCATTAACGCCCTCGCCCCTTCCTGTTCTGTTGCCAAAATTTGCAGTGACTGCAGAACTGAAAAACAAAAGAAAATGGAACGCTAAAATATATTAAACAAATTTTGTTATGAAACAATTACTCACCCATTTAGTGTGAAATGTTTTTAAGTCGACATGATCATCTTGAGTATTTTTGTTTATAAACAGTAAGGAATCTTAGGGTGTATAAGCTATAAAATTTTCCAGAATTCAATATTATCTATATTCTATAATTATATCCCAGGTGGGGTTTTCACCCCTAGTTTGAAAAGTCCTGGTAAAAAGACCACATTCGGGGTTACATCCAATTGTTAGCCTTTAATTGATTTGCATTTTATGCAATTCGATGGCACCTTTTGTTTTAGAAGTATGTTTCAATGAGCCAATTCAGAGTTTGAGGAAAGTTTGAAATTTTTATGTATTCCGTCTAATTTTCTTACCGCATTATAACATCTATAAATGATAAACAAGACAAAACTAATAGATTCTAAATGGATGTGCATATGATGCTTGGACAAGAAACTATGCACAGTTTTCTTATTTTAGAAATTCGTTTAATAATTTGTTTATAAGTGAGGGAAATTCGTAGTCAGCTAGTTTTTTGAAAGCACGGACTTCACTTCATCCACTTCCACAGACTGTATTTCTTTGTCAATTTCAACTTCCAACTCTTAGAACTGAGGGTATATTACTACCTGCGATTTGTTCTAAAAGAATGAGGGGCGTTAACTTACCAGCTGCACCTTCGGACTCAACAATGTAACTTGCAGACCTGAACTCAACATAAGTTAGAGAGAGGGGTATAATTCTGCAATACCCTCTTGGCGGTGACAGCTACAGATTTTCAAGCAGACTGGAGGCGGGGGGACGAAGAAGATAAATCACCAACCAATAATTTTTATTACAGGGTGCATTGTATATCAGGGTGGTCACTTCCCACAAGATGGACGACTCGATACCGTTCCTTTTCTGTTCTTCCCAATGGGTAAACATGAACAGGCTCGCCAGCTGACCTGTGCAAAGATTCGATATGGTGAGGGTAGACCTTCCCCTATCTTTGCTCAGCCCTACAGGAGATAACTAATTTTCTCACTAGGAATGCAAAGGAAAAACGGATTAGCGGTTGAAGCCTGGGGTTGGTCTCAAAGGGTTCGAGTCATGCTTCTGTTTGATTACAATACAGAAAGGTGATGTTATCGGTTTCAGAAGGAATGTGACAGAGCATAGCATGAAGGTGAATCAGTAGCCGGAATTGGTGAAACTTCTGTTTGTAGTGAAACTCACTGACTAGACAAAAAACGATTTTTTATTACCTTATAAAGGAAAAATTAAGAAAGGAATAAGACAGTTTCTTAAACCTCTACTCGGAACATTTATTGGACCACCAATTAAATATGACCACCACACCACTGACCTCCTTTCCTTTATATTGGCATGATAAGCATGACTTAAGCATATATCAAGCAACACGAGTTACAATTATTATTATGCCCTGTTTAAGAGTGTTGTGAATTATTGGAACTGCGAGTGCCACACTGAATGATGCAGCTTCATCGAATTTGCAATCACGATGACCGATTGGAAAGCTGAAGATGTTGTTAAAATTGATTTAGGATAGTAGAATTTTAACATAATTATCAAGCGACGTCCGGCCATCGTAATAACAAATGAAAATTCAAATTATCTTTTTCTCTTCGAGGGAAAATAACAATAAATATTTACATCGATTTCTTATAATGTAATTATACGTGTAAAATGGGTTGAAATTGTTGAAATCATTCTCATGATTATAAATCGAATGATTCTTGATGGTGTCCTCTCAGTAAGTGCGCTCCCACTTCACCATTTGATGGCGGTCTACTTGAATTGATCTGGGAACTTTTCGACAGGCCCGTCTCGTAAATACATAACTTAAAAGACATAAAGAATTCACTGCAACGACTCTGGAATACACTGCTGTTTGTGAGAGCAGGTAAATATTACTGTAAACACAATCCATTCGATGGAATTCTAAAGAGTTCTTTAAAACTCTAACAATCATAAATTTTTGATTAAACTATTTTTTAAATGGCGCTCTACCGAGAGATTCTCAATTTTAGTAGAGAATCATTTTTTCGAAGCCCGAACCATACTTCTTGCATGCGAACTTGAACATTCGCTACCACGCATCATTATTGATATTGAGACTATCTGTTTAATTAGACATTCCCTCCTTTGCCATCTCTTAAATATAGTAGAGAAGGGGTCATCGAATTAGAAAGATGGTTTGTTACAAGTAAATGGGTGTCAACCGCTATTTAATTGCAACATGGCAATCAATATATTAAATACATTGAGGGGAAAGAAGTATCATCACGCCGATAGGATGAAAAAATTGATAGAATAGAGCTAGTTGAAGTTTCATACTTTTCAAAAATTCATCCCAAAATAAGCTTCATACATAAAGTAAGGCAACAAAAGTTCTGACAGCTGTGCAAATTAGTCTATTCTACTTAGATGTAGAGCTTATTGCAAGATGGCGGCGTTGACAGATACATGGTCGGCGAAATGTAATAAAGGAAAATCGTAGGAAACGATAGGGACTGCTCTCGAATTGACAACGGAACGATCACGCATTGCCTCCGTTACACATAATTTGGTACAACGTTTCCGATTGAATCTACTGATGGAGGAATCAGTAGATTCAATCGGAATTCAATACTGATAGAATTGAATTAGAACTGATACTGATTCAATACTAGTTCAATACTGATGGATCAATCAGTATATTCTTGGTGCGAGATGCAGATATATCTCGCACCAAGGAATTTCTCTTTCTACGGACAACTGAAGAAGAATCTGCAAATTCGTTATTTCAGAATTGTTGTCTAAGTCCTTATGGAGCTTCGCTACCTGATTTTCTCTAAGCAGATCTCGATAATTTGGTTTACCTTATAACATACATGCTTCAACAACCATGGTGACTATGTGGAAAAGTAACATGTAGGGATTGTAATACCGGTATTTTGAGCTATTTGTACAATTCTGTAATACCGGTATTCACAAGTTTAAATACCGTTTTTTCGGTATTTATTAGAATTTTTTTTTAATTGTCTCCACTATATGTTCAGGGATCGCCAACATTACAAAATAGTATACGTTTTTGTTTTTATGTCTAAATTAATAATAGGGCGAAATTAATTAGACTGTGAATACAAAGTTTGTAAAACAAGATTGTAAAACTCTTCGCGCTTTTGCGCATGCGTTAGGATGGGTTTAATTCGACAAAATAGGGATAAGAGGAAATATAAAAGGAGGAGATGTGCACATTTAACAATGAAGGCTCGCAGTTTTATGAGACGTAAACATTACATATAATTAGTAATACAAAAGTAAAATGGTACTAATGCATAGTAAAATATTTTGGAGCAATTTTTATTTCATTTAAGGGACATAAGCATTAAATGATGAATAATAAATAAAAAATATCTGTTCTTAAAATTTGGTAATTACTTTTTTTACAAAATAATAATGATTTTTTTTATATTGAAATGTTTCTTTTTTATATGTTATTCAATTTTTCAGGAATATTTTAATTCTCCGTTTTCTGCTACTTGGTCACAATATGTAATGATAATATGTAAAATTTTCTTCGTACCATTCTTGAAAACATTTTATTATCACTTTTGGCTACACATATCAATATGAAATTTTGAGTTAAAATAAAATGCTGTCAGAAAGAACAGCACACATCACTACCTGAAGAATTATATATTACATTGAAAAATCACACAAAATAAAGACATACCGTAATAGAAAATGTCTTACGGCATTTACATAATTATAACGATTTTAAAAATGAAAATGAAAAAGAAGAAAAGAGACTAACCCATTCAAATCTGATCAAATTTATAGTAAATTTTCTTAAAATTTTTTACCCACAAACCTATCCACATTCAGAAGAATTCGCGTCAGTTATCGAAGATTATGATGACACTAATGTCGATAGTGAAAAGGAATTGTCTCTTGAACAAAAATTAGAATTAGCGATAAATAAAAAAAAATGTCAGCAATACAATATAGAAATCAGCTATATCCAAAACCATCCGACGAGAAATAGATTTATTTGAAGATGAGGGATTTAGAGTTAAATGCTTGGAAAAAGTATATCGCGCATTGCTAACAGTACCACCAACTAGCATAGATGCCGAAAGAGCGTTTTCGGCAGCTGGTCATTTTTGCAAAAAATTACATTCCAGGCTTAATGACAGTACATTGATGTATTATGTTTTTTAAGATCATATTTCAAAAATTTGTAATAGTACCACAGACTGAATAGTGATATTTAATTTTTTTTTTTTTTTGTGATTTAAATAAATAAGATGTTTCTTACTTTTTTGTGATTCTTTATATACTATTATAATTTACAAGTTACAAATTATTTTTTGTGATATTTACACTCTCTAATAAAACTGGCAAATAAAACATGGAAACACCCGTGTTTTCTTTCTTTTTCTAAAATTTCTACTATCGGTATTAAAACGAGAATGCCGGTATTAAGATCTAAAAAATACCGAATACCGGTATTGAACTTTTGGTCCGATATCGCAATCCCTAGTAACATGCAATAGTATTTTCTTGCTTTTCTTAATCTCTTCTTTTTCTTGAGTAAACCTTTTCTCTCACCTTACTTTTTTGATACTCACGTATTTGACAGAATGAAATCCTTAACAGTTTTGTTTTCTTCGTCACTTGAGATGGCACATATTGTTTTGGCAATATCGATTCAACTAACAATTGACTGAAAACTGGAGGCTTTCATTATTCCATATAATTTTTGTATGATGCAAAATGATTTGT
Source organism: Argiope aurantia (assembly GCA_026543865.1). Lineage (NCBI taxonomy): Eukaryota > Metazoa > Arthropoda > Arachnida > Araneae > Araneidae > Argiope > Argiope aurantia. Next base: position 321,795 of record JAPMOR010073563.1, read on the forward strand.
ATTTGTCAAAAATACAGAATTTTGCATATATTCTGTATAATACAAAACTCTTGTTTAAACAGACAGCCACGACCATCCCAAAGCCCGCTAGGGCACTTCAAAACCCATCATCAATACGAAAAATCGGTCGGTATCGGCATGGTACGAACAGCAAGTTCAGATATGTTAATCGTGCTAATTTCCAGTCAATCCATTTTTCTCATGTTGTAGGTCATGTCAGTTCATGTTTTGATTTGTGATTGCGGTGACAGTTATTTGAAGTGTGAGGAGGGGGAGGAGCAAGCTGTTCAGCGAGAGACTGGAATGAGGATGGCGCAGACTGATTGTGGACGACGAGTGTAAATAAACGCTTGAAAAAAATGTGACGCGACATAACGCAATCGTGAATATGTTTTACGCGACTCTTAAAAGTTTAAAAATTCCGATTCGAATGAGATATTTAAATTCCGAATAAAATTAAATCCTCTATTTATCTGTAGCTAATTAACATGCCTTCAAATCCAAGAGAAAATGGTGCGGTTGAAAAAGGATCTCTATTGATATAACTCAAAAGCAAACGTTTGTTTAAGTTGGATACTTCGAAGAGGCATTCCACAAAGACACAAAGGATTTGGATTTGAATTTAACTGCAATCCTTTGATCTCTTGTATTTCGAACGCCGTGTTTAGCTACACATTTAGTTTCGGTCAAATGCATTAATGTTCTCGGAACTCCTTCGATCAATGACGGGTCCCTCAAATCAATCCTAGTTCATTAGAGCTTTTCATTGAATTGATAATTTCGAAAAACACTAATCAGTGAGTATTGAAACAAGACTGTGGTGTGTGAATGCATTCTTTTTAAAGGTATTGCAAGCTCCTTTTTATTGATTTCATTCTTTAAATTACCGCTTCTTTGCCCAAACTTTTAAAAATATTTCTCTTGTTTCATTCGCCATCTTAAAGGATCATGATTCTGAACCTTTAATACATTTTGTCAGCAATAATTGTGAGTTGCCGAAAGTTCCAAGTTGATTTTCAGGAATTAAGTATCTTTCAATTTCGAAAGCATGTTCTTATCCTAATACGTTTATACGAGTACAATAAACTCGCATGGTGCAAAAGGCATTTTCGAATTTTTTACGGTTTTTGCAGGACAGCATGAAATTTGTATGAATGCTGCTGTTCATCTTTTCGAAGACTTTTTATAAAAATATGAATCATAATGCATTGGATCTCCTATTCGGAACATTTATTGTTTTTTAAAAAAAGTTGTTTCTATTTTTTGTTTTTTAAAAAAATGAGATGGAAAATGATTTGGTTACTGAAGATGTGTTGTAAATAAATTTCCACAGATGATGCAAATATATGTGGGATCTTTGCAAAAATCAATTTCATCGATTTAAAGGTATCCTTCAATAAATACGTATACAGATATTCGGAGTAAAAGTACAAAATCTCGCTATTTTATTAAAGTAAGTAGTTATTGCTAATAAAAATGAGCTTTCCTAATGATTGGTATAATTTATTAGTGGAATGCATAAAGTATAATCATATGAAAAAGTTGGTACGAAAAAATCATACTTGATTCATCACTTGATTACTAAAGCAAATATTTAATATTTTTTACCTCTACACAAGATCGACAAATATGTTATCTAAAATGCTAACTTATTTTTCCTTCAATATATTGTTGAAGAATTAACAAATGTATAGGTAATATATATTGTGAAAGTATGCAGGACATTTATTACCACCGTTTGCTCTCACATCGCCGAAAATTGAGCGGCCCTATTCGTTGTTAATTGCTTTAGGAATAATTAAGAATTAAAGTAATTATTATATTCTTTAATGATAGTTTTACATTTGAATATTTACTTTAACGTCCACACATTTTATCCGATCACCTCGCATATAAAATATTGCATCCTTCTAAGATCGCTGCAAAAAATTAATCCACGGCGCTCTCGATTCGTCAATTCAATTAAAATATGAATTTCCAAGTTCAGCTTCGTATAAAATAATGGCCTTTTGAAAAAAGTGTCATTTGGAGATTTTATTGCTCATAATTGCAATAATATTTATAGTAATACTATATATATGATCATAACAGTAATAATATTTACAGTAATGTCATTTAAATTTAACCAAGATATACTACATTTTTTTAAAAATTTAACCAAGAATTACCTTTATTTTTTTACGTAAAATTATTTTTATTTTTTTAAAGTTATATCGACAGAACCAGAATAAAGAAGTAGACCTTACTTAAATTGTCGAGACATGACCACATTTAAATAAAAAACAAAACTAATGAGCAAAAAGTTTTAGAAAGTCAATACAATGGCACCTTGCTATGAATAGAATTCAGTAATTGGCACCATGTTTGGGAGCTGAGAGGCGGTTGTCTGTTCGTGCTTTCTGTGGTTGCTCTCAAGTGGGTCACTTTTCTTTTTTTGCCTTTTTAGTTTTGTGAATTGCCAAAACATATAAGAGTTTTCTGGTCACCCAATAAATGGCGTAAAAATTTACTGTTGCATAAACAAAGCTCTACCATCCATCATCTGGCATTTCATTATAACTAATCTAACTAAAGTTCTAACTAATCTAAAGTCTTGAAGAAGTATAAAGAAACGCAGTCATTATAAAACCAAGTTAGTTAAGTTTTAATTCTAGTGAAATTTACACAACAGTAAGCGCTGATAGATAAATTAGGACTTAGCTACGCAATAGAAGAAAATCATTTAAGAGAATATGCAATGAAATGGCCACAATGCAAGGTGGCGATGTTGAGAGCGAGAACTATTATTCTACTCAGATTGAAAAATTTGGTGCAAAAGAAAAAATCTAACAAAAAGACAAAGAAACAACTTAAGACACATAGTCTTAAGTTGTTTAATTGAAGCCGTTTCACTAAAGCCATTTAAATCAATTAAAAATTCAATTGCGCTAAAAAAACCCATGCTAACTGGATAGAACAACGATGTGATTTGTAATGACAAAACAAAATTTCACGATTTAGTAGCAATGGAATAAAATGCTTGAGGAGAAAAATAGAAGATTATTTTTTTACCCTGATTGTATACTTATTGTTAAATACTAAGTTTGTGTTATAGTATGCTGTTGTAGGACATCAAAATCTTTCGGTACAATCAGCGTGATTAATGGGATACAAGTGCTCAAAATATATAAATGAAATCATCCCTCCTAACTGCAGTCTTCTTGGTAATCTTTTCCCACATAACCAAGAATTCATAATTCATTAGGATTCAGCTCAAAGTCATGATTTTGGCAAACACTGGCTTGAAGGGGATCGCTCTAGGAATTGGGTGAGAATAGACTTAACTGAATCGAAAGTGTGTGGAAAACACTTGTTGCTTAGAAACAACTCGGCAATCAAACCAAACTCAGTGAAGTAATAATTCAATCGTGACATCATATTATAACAGCTGAGGAACTATAAACGCATTGGGGAATTCCATGGAGGAATTGCAAAGTCGTACTTAATGTTAAAAATTATTTAAAGGAGTATTAACTACCATAAGTGAGAATATTCGAATATATTTCAATGTTTCTATGTTTCCTTCTTCATTATTGCCGTTCCAACACAAATATTCATTATAAAGATTATTTTATTAAATTCTTGGCTAAATTATCTTGAAAATGATATATAATTCTATGGTATTTCAGTGAATAAAATTGTTGTTATAAACCATCAAATCTCGAAAATGGATTTTTTTTTCAAAAAAACTTTCCGCAGTTTTGGCCAAAACAAAGGAAAACTGTTACGAAAGATTCCTGTTATTAAAGAGCTTCTTAAAAAAATTCTCAATGCGAAGAATTCAAATGGAAATTTCAATGACTGTCTTAAGGATTTATTTTGTAACTCAACAATACTACATTCATTTCAAGTAATAATAAGAACAAAAAAGACAGGAACTTACATATTCATCGCCGCCAGATAAAGGAAAAAATCTGAATAGAATATATTTGAATATTATGCTTTAAAAAAACATATTTTGACGCTCTCAGTCTCAAAAATATCTAAAACAGCAATCGGAGAATCTAAAAATACTCTTGATGTTCTGGTATCTTTTGATATAATTTTATGTCTCATTAAAATAATGTAGCTAGCAGATTTTAATAGCTGCTATACTAAAAAGTAAAACTATTTACAATCATAAATTGTTATATTAAATCTTAAATAATCTTTAATACTTTTTACTAGTCATAAGTGTAAATTTAATATTTCACATTTTATATATAATTGAATATCTCGCTCATGCTCTTAGCAAAGAATTGATTCTTAACTATCATTTAAATTCCGCCTTCATTATTAACTAGAATTCTAATGCTGTTGAAAGTATTAACTATTATTAAATAGGTATCTTAAAAAATTTCGTCAGAATCTGAATTTGAAATTAATTTGATATTAAATCGCTTTGAAGAAGAGAGAAATGTTACAATCATTCATTCTGAGTATTAAATTATCGGTGTGCCATGAACGAACGATATGTATGAAAAAAAGAATGAATATATTTCTTAAGTCTCTAAGCACATTCTCACACCCCTTTATTCTTTACTCGTGTTTGATATTACGAATAAATTCTTGTCGGCAAGCTGGGAACAAAGTTTATCGTCTTTTTACTCGGAAATATAAAAGGAACCCCCCCCCCCTCTGCGCCCTTTTCACATTTAATTTCATAAGCTGTGTGGATGAAAGAGATTGCAAATGCCGAAGTGTCGATTTAAATTAAAATTCAGTCGAAATTAATAGTTAAAAATTATTTTTCAGTCATCCAGAGGCCTTTAATTACAAAAGATGTTGATGATAAAGGGATGGTTCGCCTTATTTAAATTACTTTCTGTCTTAAATAATTAGGGAATAAGGAGAATTTGATCATTTCAACACCCCATCACCTTCGTTGAATCAGATGTGTCCATTTCAGAAAACGGTCGAAATTTTCATCCTCTCAATAACAAACATATCATTCGCCGATTCGAATCCAATGAAAGTGCTCTAAGTATCACCTTCATAATATAACATGAGCATATGTGTGCAAAATTTTAAATGAAGCTTTGGATTCTAAAGATCACAATCGGTAAATTGTGCCGAGCTTTTTCAGAAGTCGGATGACGAGAACAATTGCAATAATACCGAAAACAGATTTATAACAACGAAAAATGCCTTAACTAGAAAAAAAAGATTTTTGTTTTTTGCTGAAAATTTTATGCTGTAATGTGATCTAATAATTTCAAAAGCATTTTTCCTTCCTATTTTGATTTATGAAACTATTTCGCCCATTGTAGCCAGATCTTTAATGCATTTGACAGACTCGATTAAACTAACGAGTGGTTCGTCGATTCACAGCAATTCAGATTCTTTGAATTTTAAATAATATATCCATCTTATTTACCCAACTGATTCAAAGTAGAATTTATCCCCAAGATCTACAAAAGTATTGCGCGTTTCATTCCACAAAAAACGTTTAACATCCCCCCCTCCCCTCCATAGCAAAAATTATCACGTTCCATCCTTTCCATTAACTATCCTTTCAAATTAAAACCTATACTTAGTTCCCAATCTGTGTTCTGTGCCAAACACTTTCATTTGTTTTTGTACTCCAGGACATATCCTTTCCGCAAATCTCTGACGAAAAACGAACATGATGAATTGGAACTAATAATGATAATCAGCACTTCCCAACTATTTTTCCAAAAAAACAACGTTCATTCATCCTTGACCACTGTTTTTTTTTCTTTCTTTCCCATAAAGGGACGGTATCCCAGAAGGGGTGGTTGAAAAATGTATCCTTCTCTCTCTGCAACACTGATCTCTATCTGAACCGGTCAAGAATTGATCACCTCGGGGTCCATGAGGCACCCTATTTGTTACTCTATGCATTATTTACCTAGCTGTTGTATTTTTCCCCTCTCGCGGCTTTGTTTTACGATGTTTTGGTCTCCCTTTTTACGAGAGGATGAAACGAACAAATGGACTTGCGAAACAGATGCGTGTCTTCGGGTTCTTTATGGCCAGGGATGGCTTTCCAAGACGTGTCAACAGTGGGTTAGGATTCCCATTTTTGAAATGCATGTGTTTTTTGTAATAGAAATAAAAATTCTTCGGTTGTAAGATATATAATTTTAAAATGATGCCAATGCCTGGACAGAAAGAATTTCAGTTTAATGGAAAGATTTGGTTCCCAACATAAAATTTTGATCTAACAGGAGTCATTGAATCTATACAAAGCATTTTTGAGAATTAATACATAATCTGATTTTTGCTCAATTACTTTTGCAAACTCTCAGAAAAATTTTTTAAAGACATTTAGTAAAACAATTATAAGGGGGGGGGGGAAGGGTTCAGTTGCTGTGATGAAAATTTTCATTTTTAATTTTAAGCTAACGTCGAACACTGAATTTTATTGGTTAATTATCCTTTTTATAAATGTCGCTAAAAACATGTGTCCTCACGATTTTGTAACATTTTCATACACTTGACTTTTCGAAGTCCATAAAAACTTCCTATAGTATTATGTTTTGTACTTGTATTTGTGGCAATTAAAGCTGCCTTTACCATTTTACTGTTGGGTCAGCAACTCAGAAACATAATTAGTTGCATGGGTGAAATCTGTTATCCGAATTTTATATAGAAGTTATAGATCCGCATCTATTTTGAATTACGTTCATTTGTAGGGAAACTGATTCGTGAACACAATAAAACAAAAATACAGCGAAATTGATAAATAAAATTCAGTATACTCTTTCTACTAGATTGTAAACCTACAGGATCATTTTTTGCGAGGCACATGAATGGGAAACAGATGATATACAACTAAAATAATCCCTAACAGACGGTAAAATCAAGACAGCAGAACTGTACGAAGAGTCAATTTCTGAGCATATTATATTAATACCATCATTTTGCTTTCATTATCTTCGAATTTCTTCACTAAAATTCGAGATAAAGAAGATGGAATGCTTTTATTATGGAATAATTTTAAAGCGTGCTTTATTTAGGATTGACTAAGACTTCATCTCATTTTATAACTTTTTTAAAAATGTTCATCTCAAAGTTGTTTCTGGTTATTTCAGAAAAGGAGCAATTTTTCTTAAATATTTTATTTTCTCGTATACGAAGTCCAGAGAAAGTGCTGTCATCGTTCGAAAATTCGAGCCCGAGATTTTGACGAATCTAAACGTTTTAGACCTTACTGAGTTCGAAAAACACATTTTGGACATTATGCTTCTATGCATCTGTGACAAAGATAACTCAAAAATAATTTGAGCTTATGGAAGAAACTTGTTATGTGGTCTTTACAACACACTTGTAGATTTCTATCAAATGTTGAGCAGAATCCATTCATGGGAAGCCTATCTGTTCGGCTCTCAGTTAACTAAAAAACGAAGATAGCTAGATGGACAAAATTCGATGCATAGATGTAACATTTCTAAAGCATTGAGCCAAATCTAAGAAGTAATTGGCTTTTAATACACATGTTCTTTTCAGAAGCAGTCAATGCGATCCCTCTAAAACGGAATGACTTAGATACATTCGATTTAAATATGATTTTGTGACTGCAATGAGAGCGGCTCTGTCAAATTTTGGTTTCAATCGGGCGGAAGAAACGCATATATATATATAAAAAAAAACCAATTCAGTTTTTGGATACTATTAATGCATGCCAAGGATTAAGAACTCGCCGAGGATCTCTCAATAGATTCAGTAAAAATGCTAAATTCTCTCCAAAGATTAATATTTCGCAATTATTTTATACACCAGTGCCATGTAAGGCGTTTTCTGCCTTACCCAAGGTCCTCACTTTTTGCAGGGGGTGGGGATAAAAACCTTTATTAGATGGCACACAAGAAAATTCTGTTGAGACCACTGGTTTTTTTAATTCCGTTCTAATTAGATTCTCAAGACAAATATACTAATTATAATTCATGCGATCTTCAGTAATGCCCGACAAATTGAACTGCTTGATTGATTTTTAGGAGCTTCAATTGTGCGCGGGATCATCGTGTAAGTTTATAAACTAAATTCATTCGTGAACGTTATTATTTAGTGTAAAAATGAGGCAGAATTCATTAATATTTTCAAGACTCCATTAGCTCTAAAATTCATTTAATGAATGTGTGTTGTGTAAACAGAAGATTTAGATTGAATAAAATGAGCTGTTAATGGATAAGAAGTAGATAATAAAGAATATGTATATTTAAGGAGTTACATTTTAATTGGCTTGTTATAAAAAAACCTTTATAAACAGCATGTTCTAATCAAAAATGTAGTAAATTTTCGCACCGCCGATCTATGATTCAACTTCCATGCCTGTGTGAGCAGCTTGACAACCGTAAAATCCCAACAGAGCTCTGAACAATGTTGCTGGACATCAGGAAAACAAGAGAGAATCTCCCTGGGGTCATTGACTCCCCATCCCCTGTCTTTCCGCATCTCATCCACCCACCTTTATTCCCCCTTCCCTTGAATTGGGGAGGTTGGGTGGCTGACAGTTGTGTGCCAGATGATATGCCTGAATACTCGATGTCGATAATCATTATGCTCATTAATTCTTGAACTCCTTTGATTTTTCGGACGACGGCCTCCAGATATGCCAATAAGATAACCGATCGGTTCCGATTGTAGAGTATCCCTAGGGGTTGATTCTTGGACAATCCCCCCCTCCTGAATATCGTACTATCATCCCCTCTCCCTTAATCCTACTTGTTTCGGAATGGGGAAAGAGAAATTACCGTTTGGGATGGGAAAAAGTGTGATGCGGAAATAATTCAACCTTTTTGGGGCTGGTTTGGTGATCGAATTTCAGAACCACTTCAAAGCACCGAAAAATTTAGCTCAGACGAGCTAGGTAGGGAAGAGTAATTACATTGTACTTACTAATTGGCGAATAATTACCGAGGTGCATTAAAAATCACTCTGAAAAGCTGCTTAATAATACTCTCGACATTTTCAGGAGAACCTTACGAAGAGCTCTGTGGAGAGCTCAGTTCTTCATTAAAATTTATCATCTAAAAAAAAAAATCGAATATTGAAAGCTTCTACATTCCTGCTCATTTTTGTTGTATGTGTGTCTAAATGGAATCTCAAAGATCATCTTTAGTCTCTAATGTCGTAATGGAAGCTTAACCCCTTTATCTGTTCTGCAGGGTCTTACTAAATGGAACCCATTTTGTGGTCAGTGCCATTTGTCAAACGCTTTGATAATGAAAGTGATGAAAATACAAGATTTTCGTCAACTTGAAGGATTTTTTTTCTCCTACTACTGGACTTTAGACTTCCCTCGTCGTGCTGCTCCCAAAAAAATACTGAGTGATTGAAATTAAAGTATTTCTGTTCAGATTACGATACAGAGGTGAGTACAAGATCACAAAAAGGGAGAAAAGAAAACAGGGCGAAGAATGTCATCAGTAATGCATATCTCAATATGAAAAATCTTTTTTTTTTTTTTTTCTTTTCAGCTTTGCCTCTTCATCATAAGCATGTCAATATTTTAAATTTTCTCATTCAGATTTTATTCATTGTTTCAATGGCATCAACTAATTAATATTAGGAATTCATTAACTTGTCTAAAGCAGTATGGACAATTAGTCTCCATGAGCCGCCTCCAAATTCAAATACAATATGGAAGAAATAGTGGCACACACATTTACTAAAAAAGAAACGTTGTTTTGACATCAAAATGGTCGATCTTCTATTAGAGCAAAAAGGTAACAAAATGCATCTACAATTTTTCTCATTTTATGATGCTAAATATAAAGCGCCATAATGACTCAAGACCCACTCTGTCTAGTATAAATTAAAATCTGACTATATTCATCAGGAAATGCACAAGTTTGGAGCCATGAAAAAATGTTCTAGAGAAAAATGATGTAGCAGTTGTTGCGATTTAGTTGTAAATAATATACTATGTGATTTATAAATAAGTAAGTTTAAAGCGACCATACTGTAGTTGGTTGTGATTTACTAATAATGTCCCTCTGACTGAAAAAAAGTTTTTTAAACTCCATATATTTACCAAACAACAACAAAAACAAAAAAAAACCCCCCTAAAGTTTGTATGCATGTAATAAACCAAATTCGGAAAATAAAGCAATCATTAATGGCAAAAAAAAAAAGGTGTACTATGTAATATTAAAATTTTCAGATATTATACATCCATAAAATATTTTTAATTATTTTTATAACTACATGAATCTATTTCAATAGATATACTAAAGGATCGAAGAGGATCACGTTTTTTTTTTTTTAAAGTATTCTAACCATCTCAGTTTTATACCGAGACCTTATTTAGAGATAAGGTTTAGAGATTCAGAGTTTCTGCATTAGCTGTCTGAATTTACAATGAGAAAATGGCAAGAGTTCATTTTCACTGGTTTCTTAAAGAAATCAGAAAATATTCTAAATGACACTTATAAAAATTAAAAAAGTAAAGGGACTATATATTTTGAAAAATGATACATCGTTTTGCACCTTTTTTTACTTCCTCGTGTACAAATTACTGTAATGATGACCTCGAGATTTCCAAAGCACACTTCTGGAATGATGCCTCTGAGGATTGAAAAGAACATTGAATCACACGAATGAAATTTGGCACGTGATCTCAGTCAAATGAGAGCAGCCGTCTGACGTGAAGCTCCGGGGCGGAAATTTCGGGCACATATTTGTCACCACAAATGGATTTGTGTTAACATTTAAATGAACCAGCTAGAGTAATCCTCCCCCCCCCCCTAATTTTTTTTCTCGTAAATTCTCTAATCAAAATATTTATCCTCCTCTTCTCTAAGATCGGACCTTGGAGAAGGTCATGCAGATGACGATGCTCAGATTTTCATTTTCAGAGTTTCTTTCATGAGAGCTGTGTGATTCACATTCAAGAAAACCGGTACTTATCCTTTAAATGTGTGGCGCTGAAGGTCGGTTTTCGGAACGAATCTGTCGATTGGACTACATGTAGCAAGCGATTTTCGGTGACTTTTATTTGGCGGTTAATCATTGAATGCAGATAATAAGCAAGAATCAGAAATTGGAATATGTATTTTAGATTCCTCACCGACCGAAAAAAAATGATCATAGAAATGTAGTCACGTTTCGATTTTGAATCATCAAGTTCGCATGCGCGGATAGAGTGACAATCCACTTTTGGCTGAAGATTTGATACGAATGGACGATTTAGATGTTAGACCTGTAGGACCAATTTTATCTATTTCGCTCTTTACTTACTAATCGTGTTCTGTTTCGTAATGATCGTGTTCACTTATACTCGAAAAGGGAGACAGACTTCCTGTGATTGGATTTCCTCCAAAATGTGTTAGAAATGGCACCTATATGCCAAATCTCACCCATCTATCTCAAATGATTTTGTGCGTTCACAGACGAAAAGATATAATTCTAAAAATCTACTTTTCGGATTCAGGAGGTCTAGAACGTGAACATGTTTCAAAATATCGAGTTCCAAATTTTGACAATGACAATGTTTTCTCTTCTTTTTGTATTTCGTGCAATAAGAAGAAGAGAGAATGAGAGAGCTGCTCAGCATGTAAGATTTCTCTTTTATTCACTTTATTACAAAAAATTCTCCAAAGTATACGATAATGTCGGGGGTTGAACCGATGCTTCCGAAACCCATCGTTGTCGTTCAAGACAATTTAAACAATTGGACAAACCACTTCAAAATAATTTATTATCTTATCTTTATACAAAATATAATTAATTGAAATATGATTTTGCAATAAAGTGTTTTGGTTTCGCTTTACTTTTTGCACCTATTTTATAAACAAAATGAAATGTATTTTGCTTATTAATTCGATATTAATATATATTGATAGATAAATAATAATTTAAAATTTAAAAATTTATGTTGTGCAAATTATAGATCACCGCGTTATGAAGGTAATAATTATTTTGCTGCCAAAACCATTTGGAATAAATAAATTGAGATAACTTTTTTTTCTTGAATATTATTCATATATCGATTATTTGCGAACTAGTCATTTTTTTTTATCATGGGAATGAATGGGTCAGAATCTCGGCCAAAGAAAACGAATGAATAGGGAGTTTTCACTGCGTAATTTTTTTTCATAACTTTCATAATAGTTATTTTTGCTGCCTTCTTTCCGGAACGAATGGATTGTACTTTTCATAAAATAAACCCTCATTTTATGAAACTTTCAACTGTGACCCTCGAAATGGTCTGCAGTAACAACCTTGGTTCAATGGATCCTCTTTCAAAGTTCTCATCATTCGAAACAGAAGCGTTTAGTTGACAGAGCCATTTGAATGATCAAAAAACACATTCACGCCTTAAGCTGAATTTTAAGCTGCTCCAGGACTGTTTTTAGGAACATTCAGTGAACCGAAATAACGAAGAATTCTAAATTCTTTCTTCTCAATAAATAGATTCTTGAAAATATAATAAAAAGCATCCGATTAGTATTAAAATTTTGCTAGAAGGATTTTATGCTGCAGTTAACATAAAATTACTCGGGAAACGACAAATATCGTTTGGCGAAAGAAATTGGGAATATTTGTTTTGTTTTTAATGTTATTGCAAAATGAAGTATAGAGGTGGAATAACGGCATACATCGGATTATAAACAAAATCTGTATCAATCTAACCGTTTTCTATCAAGTGGAAAGTTTTCTTGTCAATGACAAAATTTCATTTTCCTTTAAACATGAGTGTGCACAAAACAGAATTCGTTTCCTAAATGAGTAAACTTCGCAAACAAAAAGCATAAATAAAAATTTCCATGAATCTGAATATTTAAAAATCGGGATGGCAATTTTTGGAATGATGTTTAACCTTGAAATCGATGCTCAAAAAAGCTGATCATATTAGAAAGGTTATTCTTAAATCAAAACTGTCAGCTTCTATGTAATTTTGGAAGGGATCTACTAGCAGGAGGCCTATTTGTCTATCCTTTCCTGCACACGTGGACACGATTCGTCATAAGCCATGAGAATGAAATCTCGTATCGTGCTCTTTACATTTGCATCAATTCTTTTTTACAAATGAACTGAACGGTTGGCTGGCGACCTGTCCATCCGTGTGTATGTGCAGATAACTCAAAAACTCGACGACTTAAGACGAATTTGTAAATGGGTGTAGATTTTTGTGACCAAAATTGTGAACTGAAGTCGGTCAAAGGGAAACCTCCAAAATATTAACTTGTATTTGTTCTCTGCTACTCCGTCCTCAAGTGTGCAGGTAGGAGTGCGAGAATGTTCAAGGACATCACCTCTTGCTCTAAAACTTAATGTATGAAGCATACGTTAAGTATTCCAATGATTTGCATATCTGTATTTTAGCTCTCTCTGAGTCAGAAAATATTTTTTGCTTTCAAATAATGTGCATGTGTCTTTGAGCACGATAGTTCAAAAACATAACTAAGAAAGCAGTTGTAATTTGGTATTGGATTTCCGCATTAAACTTGAACTGCGTTTGAATCTAATTTAGCATCAAGGAAATCATCTATGGACAGTGACATTTATGCAAATTTAATTTTCTTCACTATAAGCTGAAGCTTAATTAGAATAGATAATTAATTGAAATGAATATCGCCATGCACAGATCTTTTTAACGGTGAGTTGCCAATCATATTGATTGAAAACATTGCTCATATTTAATATTTCATTTGTTTACTTGTGTGGTATACATTCACGAATGATATATACACACTGTTTTGGTTATATATAAAAAATAAATTTTTTAAAAGGCAGAGCAAAAAGATTCCAATTTTGAATTAAAATTGTGATGGTTACAGTAATGTTAGAAAAAGGAAAAGAACTCGTAATCATTGGTGATGCCTGCCTTTTTTATTTTATATGCATGTAGGTCTTTGGTATATACGCAATTTCCTAAGCATAAAGAAATTTTAGTTTTTACTTCCAAATTTTAAATTTCTCGTAACACCTTTTTTTTAAAGAAGGCAAAGAAGATAATTCTACTACTTTCCTACTATTTTGCTCATTCATTTTATATATATTTAATTATTACTCTAGGATTGTATTAATTTTATATATATTATTTATATTTTATACCAACTAAATTTTATTTCAATTAAGGCTAAAAAATTAATGACAGAAAATACTCCATTATTTTTATGAAGGTAAACTAATTTCTGTTCGAAATAACTAAAATGAAATAAATAAATAAAACTCTTGAAATATTTGAAATCAAAGCAGCAAACATGATTGAACAGAATAAAGAATGAAAAAAATCTTAGAGTTTGGAGGAATGACGATTTACAGGTCACAAGTGGCCCTATTTCTCTATACAATATATAAATGTAAATGAATGAAAAGCACTTTGGTGCTGAGACTCGTGAAATGCATTGGAAAAAGGTTTTGATTGAAATCAGTATGGTTAGTTGGTTCTAAAGTTCAAAAGGGAGAGAAACATTTATAAGCATTCACTAAAATATTTTCTACCGAATGCTCAATTCGCATAATATGCACGGAGCTTGAAAGGCATTTCATACGAATTAAAATGGCATAGATTCCCTTCATTTATCCGGTGTAATTTAGATGGTAACATAATCGTTGTCACGAAAAAAAAAATCTTTTCCCCCACCGTAGATGATAATTGAAAAATTCTAAATGTCGTTTTTCCTCCCCCCACTACTGCCTGAGTCTTTTAACAATACCAAATTACAGTAGCTGATTGCCGAACCGATAGGCGTATTGCACGCTCACGGTTTATACACCGCAGATACTAACTGAATAGCGTGTAATTTCTACACAGGACAGCACAAAAAGAAATAAAAAAAAAATTCATCTGATAGTGACGACATCCATTAGGCCCCCATCCTCTGGCTGATATAATTAAAACATCGCCCTTCTTCACTCTTAATTTCTAAACCAATTAAAACTCCTCTCCTCCACCGAGATTGCCATCATTGACTCAATGTATTGGCGTCGTATCGAATAGGCTGTTTAATGAAAGATGAGTCAAGGGAAGGAACCGAGTGGGAGGTAGACAGACAGACAGACAGAAAGTCAGCCCATCCCTCAATGACTCCCTTCCCCTAATTTGAGGAATGAAAGAGCCCGTCTGCACCTCCCCTTCTGGTTTCCCTCGGGGAAATTGGAAGTGGGGGAAGGCGCGGTATTAGGACTTCAGAAAGGGAGGGAGGCTAGGGGGTGAAAGGTCAGCGAAGAGGCAGAAAGGAAGAAATATTTGTGTTTTTCCTTTCCCGATTCTTACTTAATGCATTTGTTTTCGAACATAAATACCATGTGTCTTCAACGCTGGAGTGTTCACTTAAGATTGAAAGAGGGCAATTAAGAAACCGGGAGGGGGGATTGTAAAGCAAGTTGTTTTTTGGGGGGTGTCATATATCCCGGTTTAGGTAAATGTAAATATTTTATTTTCTCTGAGAATTCCGTATTAAAGGAATGGATTTTTAGAGGCGCATCATCCATTGTTTGGCTTTATTAAACAATGCATTAAAATAAACATAAAATATCTTAAATAAAATGATTTATACCTTCTCGAAATGGACTGATGAGTGCAGTTTTCTGAGGAATGAAACCAAGATCAGTGACTTGCCTGGGATTTCAGCATTACGATCTAATCAGAATGTACTATTCTTCTGTGCACTTCGTATAAAGTTAACTACAGTAGTATCGTTAAAATGGTACTGGAACTAGAGCTATTAAGCTACGCAATGTCTCAATGAATTATATTTTGATTTCTGCTCTTCAAGTTCGTGAGTAAATTCGAAGCAAGACTCAATGCGACTAACTATTGTTGTCTTGCTCATGTTGATGCTAGGCCATACAAACCAAAAGTTAAGTACAATTTACGCGAATCGCAAATTTTTAGCAGATTAATTACCCTTGGCTCTTCAGAAAGATCAGTTTGGCTGCGGAAGTGGAGTGCGCAGGATTAAAACCCTATTTATAGTAATCAAGGGATTGATACAAATAAAATCTAAATAACGATGAAAATCGAGCATATGAAGACTGGTCTTTCGTTTTTTGATGACAACAAGAGACCAACCTTACAATAGCATTTGCGTTGCGTTAAAAATTTATTTTTTATTCTTCTATAATTAGATGCAGAAAACTCATGTAACCATAATTTTTTAAAGTTTATTTTCAATTATTCAAGGTTAGACTGTGTTCTGAGGATGGATTTTATTCAAATTCCGATATAAATCGTTAGTTTTGGAGTTCAATGAATGAAATTTGATATGGAATATTAACTCAATTTTTTTTGTAACTATCATGTTGGCATACACTCAAAGCGACATAATATCGTTAAAAAAAACTGGATAAATCTGATTTCCAACTTTTTTGTATTCTATTATTTTCTGAAAAAGTTTACAAAAATGTAAAATCAAAAAGAATAAAATGTTTCAAATTGCAAATTTTTTTTTCTTCTCTAAAACGAGATATGTTTTCTGATATGTTAGATCTTCAAAAATTTCACTTTTCTGAAACATGCATAAAAAATACTTGATTATTTTGAATTTGTGTAGCTATTGAATGAAAAATCCAAGCGGAAGTATGCAGCAACGATTTTCTTTTTACTAAGAGTTGAATTGATTAGATCCTAAGAGCCAAAGCATTGTTTTGATAAAATATGCAAAATTTTATAATAAATATTCAACTGTTTCAGATTTAGAAAAAATTAGAATTGCGAAAGATATGAAAACTCGAATTCCTTCTAGAGATTGTGATAATATTTCAAGTGCATCTGATTGCTTTAGACAGAATTCAAAGATCTCCTCTTTTCCAATTATTAAGTCTATCACAATCCTGCAGAATCCTGTAACTTCATCATTTGTTTTTATCAAAAAATGACGCGAAATATTTATTATTAAAAGCGGCATGAAAACATTTGGATTTCAAAAAGAATTATTGACTATTTTCAGGGATTTCAGTTTTTTTCTACGATGGAAATCATGGAAATATATGTTTAAAAAAGTTTTAGCATTTTCGTTTTCTAAACTATTTCTTTCTCTCTCTAACGCTATAGATTTCAGATTGTTGAATATCGAGGAAACTCTTGCATTTTGGGCCACTTTCTTTAATATGAGTAAAAACTAATAATTCACATTTATTTTATTTATAAATAGCCTATTTTAGGTGGCACGATTCAACTTTAGTTATTGATATCTAAACAGTAAAA
>JAPMOR010073563.1:339034-359665 GCA_026543865.1 Argiope aurantia
CAATGACAAATAGTTTTCTCATCCGGGAACTATTCGCATTGCCCTGCACACGTTGTCTGAACGGTTCACATTATCCCAACAGTGGACAAAAGCAGAAAAACTACTGTTGTGCGCAATAATTGGCCTCGTGTGAACGGGCCTTAAGATGTCGTTAACTGTGAAACATTTGTTTCTGCATTCCATCGAAATATGAACATCTTTGATTTTTCTTTTCTTCCTAAACCTGATTTTTCAAATTTTTCCTTTGAGCGATACGAAACTTTTATTTAAAATGTCATTATAGAGTTGAATCTTAGTTGAGTTCACAGACATAAAATCATGCAAATTTTCCAAATTTCTCTACATCTTCAATTATACTTCAATATTCCACATCTTCAATTATACTCTAAATATCATTTTATTAAAATGCAACATAATTATATAGCACCTTTAAAAATAAAATGCCCATTTTTTAAATGCATTGATTTCAAATAAAATTTTCATAATTATTATTTAAAGCAAGCGGTAAAATCTATAATCAGTGTTTTCTTTTTCTTCGCATCTGAACGTTAATTGGGGAATGCGATTACTAAATTATTTCTGCAAATTTTATGCAAATAATTCAATAATTCCGATGAAAATAAATCGTGGATTCGCAAAATACATTTTCTTTTGATAAAAAAAAATGATTTCAAAGCTACCTGTGAAATCATGCTCTAATTAAAATCTTTAAAGTGCAAAAGAAGATAAAATCAATCATCAATTTACTTTTTACAATATAAATAGTTAATATAGCTCTAAAGGAGGGGACAGTTTTTCAGATCTTTATGATTTTAATAATATGTTCTTGAAATGAATTTCTTCATTTTTCATTTCCATATATTGATTAAATCAAAACAAAATCATTCTACGATCTTTGGAAAAGCTGTTTGGCTTCTTCATAAGAAGAATAGATACATAATAATTCCTAGAGAATGTAGAAAAAAGAATCTCACAACTTCGGCTCCTGAGAAGCAAACTACAGGATTCTATGAAGTACTTTCGGGAACTGCTCTCGCTAAATGCGATAGGGATCTCCTCTAGCACGAACTTTAGTATATTATCGCATTTCATAAAATTGTCTGAAAGAATGTATACTCAATTAAAAAAAATGACGTAAAGTATCGTATATTAAATTAATAAATAATTTTATCATACATTCTAAGTTCTGAGATTTTAATTAATTACTGCAACAGTTGTTTATTCGCCCGATTAAATCTCAGCTTTATTTTCTGACGAAAAAGATCTCAACCAATTAGCAATACTATAATTAGTTAGCAACATATAATTCTTTTTTCAATAATGCTACACAATGTGAAATTATAAGATGTTAGCTGTGTAAGCAATCAATAGTGTATGGAATAAATTTCTTTCGTGAGATACTTCGTATCGACTCTAAATTAACAAGATAAGCTCCAGAATATTATAAATTGCATTTTAAAATACAAATTATATTTCAAATGAAACGCGTAATGTCAAGTATCCAAGAGATATTCGAGAAGAATATTAAACTATACAAAATTTATTGAGATATAATTTTCTTATAATTATAATTATCATATGTAACGAATTAAAATTAAATTAAATTCATTCATTTTACGTCAGTATTTTATGTACAAATAATTTTAATAATATTTGTATACCTGTAAGTAATTGGATTTTGCAGATTCAAAATTCTTCATTCATTGAAAAACTATAGTACTTTTTAAATATTTTACAAGGTTTTTAAAATTTACAATTTTAAAATTTTAAAATTTAAAATTTGTCAAATACTTTAATAAATTTCTAAAGGAAATATTTCAACAGATGTGTTTTCGATAGTTCCATAGTTATTAAAATAAATATGCAAAAATATTTTAAATAAAAACAAAACATCTTTAAAGTGGGTTTACTCGACCAGTTATAAGACGGCCAGTAAAACGATAGATGCGCAGAAAAAGACTGATTTATGTTTGCCACAACTTCATAAGATAGATTGTCATTCCATGCTTGGCTATAAATTGCCGTTTTGGTGTCATTGCATTTTTCTTTTTCACTGCGTATCGTATTAAAATGATAGATATTTACAAAAAGAAACATGGTAAAATAAAAATAAAAGGTCAACATACCTACATTTGAAAAAACTATAGAAAAAAAATGGCAAATAAAATGAAACACATATACAGCCTCGCATCAAAAAAAAAAAACAAAGAGCAAAAAATGTCGGAGTTAATCTATGACAAGTTTTCAAGCCGAAAAGAAATGCCTAATTCTACAAAAGCATTCGCAATAAGAAAAAAAAAAAAAAAAGTACAATACAATACAGCGGCATGTTACTGCCTCGTCGGAACAAGTACTTGCTTGCCATGGTCGAACAGCATTTTTCAGTCTTTCAATGCCCGCGCAGTCTACTGGCCGCGTGTAAACCCATCCATCTTTAATGACTTTCAATTGAAGTACTAAACTTAAAGGTAGTTAAAAGTAAAAAAAAAATCTATTATATCCGGATGAGTGATTCTTTGCTTGTAGGTTGCAAATCCAAACGAATTTGATTTAACGCCATGCATTTATTCGAGATGTTATGCATTGGATATGCGCTGCTTTGAATCCTGTCAATCAGAACAAGGGGTTGAATAGATTCAACTTTTCACACAACTTCTTAGAGTGTTTTTATGTGACGTTAAATTTGAAGATGGGTTGACATGACTACTTATTATGAAATTTCTCATACGGTACTCGTGAGGTCACAGCGCCATCGGCCATATTCTGTAAATAATGCTGAAAACAAAATTTTAAAGAGTAGTGGAATATGGCATTAGGCCCTCTTTTCCCCATGGACCTTAATTATTTTTTCATTTAATTTTACGATTTCTCTAACGCCCTATATATCTTCTATCAGCACTGGTTTTGAGGCTACGTTGAAAGTCTTGAATTCGAGGCTCATCGATAGCTGCGTGTATTTGTAAATCTCTTCAAATGTCAGTATTTGTTCCTTGATTTACAACGCGCGTTTAGTCAGCAGTGCATATTCAAATCAGGCAGAGCTCGGTCTCAGAGGAGCAACATTATTGGATAATCATTTTGTAACCGGAAGTACGTGGTACTTCCGGATGAAATATCATTGGATGTTTGTTCTTTTTAAATAAAAAGAACAGACACCGCCTGTGTGTATATACCATAGCTGTATACTCTGCAAGATGCAGACCTTTTATTTTTTCATTAAAAGAATTTGATTTTAATCTAAATACCTGGTTTTTTATATTCTGCTATTTTTGTTGAAAAAAACTCCAACCTATGGTATATTATCGTGCGCGTCCTAGTTTTGTAACAGAAGGAAGACGAATTTATAAATCGAGTGTTAAAACAAATTTATCAGATTTCCAGACCGACACAAAATCGATTAGTAGATGGATTTGGTCAATGATTTGATACTCTTTCTAGTTCTTACTTTAAAACTGTATACTCAATTTCATCAGTCTACTCATTTCCCTTTTTGAGTTATTCTGTTCAGAAGTACATTGATGAATAGATAGACTCTCCCCAAACAGATTTTGCGCTACCGTTTATAGAAATCTTTTATTCATCCTTGATACCCTCTGCTCTTTTGCGCATGCATATGGAGTTTATTTGGTCAAATGAAGGCAAGAGAGGAGAGAAAAAAAATCTTCTCGGCAAGCTGGAAGAGAAAAGCAGATTCCTTTTCATCGAATTTACTATTTTCAAATTCCTTTCAATCCTTAGGAACAAACCAGTGGGAATGGTTCCTCCCGATACCAATATCGCACACCTTTCAATTCATTTTTCCCTCTCTCCCTGTCTAAAATAGAAGACATCGGTTGAAGCCATGAGAACTTAGCACGGCGTTCACCAACGCTGAGCAAAGTAATTACAAATGACAGATCTGGTGATGGTTCCAAGCAGAGACATAACATCATTTTGAGAATACGTGTTTTGGACTCTTGTTTTCAGACTGATTCACACCAACATTTGACACGAAACTACAACTGCAGACGACATAATGAATTTCATTGATTTAAGTGCGTTTATGAATATCACGTTTACATGCACGAGAAGGTACAGACCGACAGGTGGTCAGCTGCTCGCCAGATTTCATTGAAAGCTTGGTGCGAATCTCTATTTTAGATGCTAATATTGTGCAGCAAATTTCATTTATATATCTCTCTGCATTTTGTAATTGTTGAGACCTTTTGTTCTCAAACAATCGGATGGACTTCCAACGAAAAGATTTCGCTCACCATTTGATAGAAATCTACACATTTGGTTGTAAAGACAGGATAAAATTTCATTTTCTATATCAAAGCTTTTTTTTTTTTTAATTATTTGCCACAGAATAGGCAGACTGACAGACTGCCATAACGGCAGAAATATAGTTTTCGTACTCAGGACGCCCGAAACGAAGATTTTAATCAAAATACCGAGTTTAAATTTTTTGAATGATTACAATACCTTCTCTATACGTCGTATACGATAAAGTAAAAATGAAATATGACATAACCATAGGAAATGTTTGTATTGCCATTGGACAATTCAGAGTTTATTGCAAAATAGTAAAAGTACAAATATTATAAAAAATAATGCACAAATCAAGGTTTGTAACAAAGTTTATATTCTTGAAAAGCTTCAAAGTTTCTAGAAAAGTCCAAAAGTTCCATGAGGCTTGGTTTTGATGGTCTTTCGGCTAGCTGTTCAGACAGACATGATACCGAAAATTTGCCTTTCGGAATCGAAATGGTCTGAAATGCAAAGATTCATCAAAATCTCAAGATAGAATTTCCCAACAATTGCTGTATTTTCTTAATATATTCTGTACACCAGTAAGTAAAAAACTTCGTTTTCAAAATAGTTTTACAGTCCTTATGAAAGGGGAGAGGGAGAATTTTCTATTTCCTCATCAGGCCTTGTGAATCTGGTTTGAGTGACGGAACATTACTACTCTCTATTTGTCTGGTCCAAAATATTTCTAGATACCGCTGAAATCGCGCATCGATCAGTTTACTGTAACACCACCTTCGTGAAAGGTTCTGTTTATATATTCTCGAACAGCAGCATGGGCTCGGCAAACACGAGTCCTCGTCTTATTCCTATTCGGCAGAGATATCCTCGAATCTCTTGCAGCGAGGCGAACTCGGCTGAGGTTACTTAAGCCACATTTACACATGAGTGCCTGAGCAAAGCTCTCGGCGAGCATTCAGACATAAATCATTGCTCATGCAATTCCGGCTTATACGACGAGGGGGGGGGGGATTGCGATCAGGCGAGAAAAGGGGACAGGACAAACTAACTTTTCTGTAGAAATTCTCTGTGGGCATATTTGAGGGAAGGGTGGGGGGGGGGGGGCTCCCCAAGGGGTGGGAGACTTTTGGAAAGAGGAAAATCCACTAAGGAATGGCTAGAGGGTAAACATGTATTAAAAGGGAGATTGTTGGAATATCGTCTATTGCTGCAGGCGGATTAACATCCCTGCTAAAATGGTGGATTTCAATAGTGAAAGGCAGTACATTTAGAATGGAATATTTTGTTAATAGGTTAAAATTATTATTTTTTATTTGGCAAGTTTCATTAAGGTATAATGTGTACCATTTTATTAATTAACTAATGTTAATTTGAAATCTCATATATTCATTTGTATTATGTTCATTGTCATATTTCCATTTGTCCTTTGATTTGTTTGTCATGCTTTGTTCTTCCAGATTTTAGAAAATTAAAATATCTATCATACAGCTATACTTGTCTCATAGCAGATGCAATTTATTTATTTGACGCAATCCGGATGTTACGCAAACAGCAATAATATAATTCATGCAATAATATACGTGCCAAAAGCGCGAAGGAATGTGGAAACCGGTCAGCTTTGGCGTGGAGTGGAGTGTAAGTTTGCCTCTTCCACATTTTCATCACTGCACGCTATATGGAAATGAGCGTTGGTTGAGCGATGAGAGCAGACAGGGAAGAAGTGCGTGGAAGGGAGAGGAGGAATTCTAACAAGGAGTGGAGCAAGCTTTTCCCTGTTAAATATTTGGCCTAAAAACGAGAATGTTGTGGAATAATTGTGAATGAGCAGCATTATTGTCGATTTAGAAATTGACTGCAGATGCAAAAGTAATTGTAAGCTGAAATCAAGAAAGGGCATTAACTTAACAGTAGTTCACTTGATTGGAATGAAATAATTTACTTTTATTAATAATTTTATGTGTTTCATTCTTTTAATGTTCTATCTAATTCAATTGCAGTAAAATGAAGTTCTAACAACAGGACAACTAGGATAACGACCAGTCAAATATTTACGCGACTTTTATTTTTTAATTTCCTTTATTTTAATAAGAGCTTTAAAAAATATCCCTTATTTTAACCCTTATCGTGGCAAGATTGCTTTTTTGAAGAAAAGCAAAAAAAAAAAAAAAAAAAAAAAAAAAATGTATATAGGTAGCTTCTTTACGCTACCTATATACAGATAAACTACTATTTTTATTTTTGAAGTATAAATAAACGTCTAGAAATGTCATGTGTTTAATAAAACTAATTTAAAAATTATTTTATAGTGGTAGTATATTTTTATAAAGTTGTATGTATGGTACACTATACAAAATGAACATAAGGGTTAAGCTGAAATTCATCTTAATGACATTTTGTATCATCAAATAAAAACAACCAAATTCACCTACACAGAAAAACATTATTTTTATTTTCTTGAATATATATTGGGAATACAGTGAGGCAATCCTAGGTATTTAAATTTAAAAACATAAAATCCGGGTAAAAAGGAATCTTCTATCTTATTTCAGACTCAAAAATTGAAATCTTCTGTTGGGTTCTTCGTTAGAAATAAAATTTCCACAGACACCTTTTACTTTAATCACCACCTGCAGACAGCGTGATATAACTATTACGCACTAATTGGGGGTGCTTCCTTGCTCATTAACATTATACCTGTCTCAGACCTTTCACATTTCGTTCTTCGAAGGAGAAGGTCTAAATTAGGAGTCTGGTCACGCGTTTCTCGCTCACTGAATTTGATTATATTCATACTGAAGCAGGATTCTTCCATTTCTCTCTGGAGGCAGCTTCATTATAGAAGCAGTTGATATAAATTCGTAGATGTTGCATATTTTATTGCAGAGTAAATATTTAAATGTAATTGCATATAAAATGTATTGCTTACTATTCCAGTTGTTGCTTTACTGGAAACTTTAAAGTATTTTTTGTAGATTCTGTTTAAAGATATTAGTTCTGTAAATTTAATACCAATTCTTGATTTGAGAAAAGCATTTTTTTTTTGCTTCGATAAAATTTTAATCATGCATGTAAAATTTTAATAAGGAAAATATAAAAGTGCGGCATTTATCACAAAGGGCACAAAAGCTATGCAAAGCACGTAGAAAAGCTGAACTTTTTATTTACTCATGCATATTTATAAACAGCAGGAGTGTTCTGTTGTTGAATTTCGAGTAAACTTCAATAATACGGTACGCAATTCTTTTGCATGCTGATCCCATGGGCTTCATGATACTGATCCCATAAACTTCATCCCATGGGCCAATGTGTCACTGACCCAAATGTTTGGTTCATTCGTGCGTTGAGCTCATTGCGCTTTCTCTCTTACTCGTCATTAAGTCGATAATAGTTTTCATGAAAAGTTTTCTCCGCATCTACAAATTTAGTGATAAAATCACATGACAAATTTCGTCCTCAGTGAGCTTCCGATTTAATGTGTTCAGACCGATGGAAATATATAAATCAGAAAATGAATTTTTTGGAAGATCTGAAACTTGGACATTCAAAAACAAAATCTCGATATATATTTTTTTATTATATTATTTACTGTTAATAAATTTTTGTTGGCTAAAGTCTTTTTGCTTTCTCATCAAGATAAATAACAATTATTGCATAATCCTTTTTTCTAATTCAAAATTCGCAAAAATGTGGATCGCTTTTTCTCGTAATATTTCGAGACCAACAAACGGTAAGAATAAAGAATTATGTCTTAATTTGAATTATTGAATTGGTATTTACTAATTATACACTCAAAAGCCTAAGCTGAATTAAAGTTTAGTTGAATGAGCAACAAAAATGGTAGTGATAATGAATTGGAACCTAGCTTGTATCAAGGTTTAAAGTTTAATTAATTCTTCCTAAATGAAATAATAACAATTATAAGATATACAAAATAAAGCGCCAAACTTGGTTACAATATTATAGAAAATAAAAATAAAACTTCGAGAATAATTTTTATTATATACTTTTATTCTTTTATATTACTATCCTATTTTCCCCCCTCTAGAATAACCACAGAGGAGAAAAATTCAACTTTGGTTGTCTTGATTTCAACTTCAAGATAAGACCGTATGGTGAGACAAGAAGACACAGTAGGCATTTACGACAGAAAGAATTCTTAACGTATTAAGAATTTGCAATTCTTTGAACGGAAGATTTTTCTTTAGGAATGCCATATACATTCAAAATTCAAAATGTGTAGCTGACTTCCTTAATTGAGAGTACGAAAAAACACTGCGGACGACGATTAACGTCATTTGGAGTTCAAAACGAATCGAACAAAACATCTAGCCATGTTTCTCATATCACTTTGGTAAGAATATGCAATACTTCGAACTAACTTTTTTAAAATCAAAAATGCTTTGTATTATTGATAAAAAAGAACGCTCCTTCAGTCCGTAATGAGCCAAGCACAAATGCCAGAAACACTTCACCATAATTTTCATCCTACACAGATACAAGTTATTTCCTTTATATGTCGCATAAATGGACACTTTGGACTAATATTGATCGCAAACCCGACACATTTCTGTAAAAGCAACAATGGAAATCAAGCGGAAGATTAAATAAGGGCAAATAAAGCTTTGTTAACACTCGAGTAGGGGAGGGAGGGAGGAAGATAGAAGACGATAAAACCGATGCTTTTAATACCTATTTGAGGTACTTCCTATTTTTCAGTTGCGTGGCGAATAGGATCGCAAAAAACTGGTCACAGCCTCTCAGTCCAATGCAGAGTAATCCAAGAACTGTTGTATTACCATCCCTTAAATGGATCATGCGATAAAAATCTACCGATTTTACCAAGTTCCAAAGGGATTGTTTCTTTCAACTTCCTCTCCCTGCATTCAGTGTCCTTAATCCCAGGAGAGGGTGGCCGGGGGGAGGGAGGGGGTTGAATAGCTATGCGGGATCTTATCATTTGAGACAAATAAAAAAATATATATCGGCCGGGGATGAATGAAAATGCTTTAAATTCCCTCTTGTCGATCTGTTTATTGTCAGGGGCAGGGCCTTTCTTTATTTTTTATTGGGGAATAGGATTTGTGGTGCAAATGTTATGTAAAGACCGGCGAATGTGTGTACCTAGCGGTTCGCGATAGTCTTTCAAGCTTTATCTTGGCTTGTCCTCCCTTGCCAATCTTGTCTGCCCTCCCCACTTTTTTCTGTCTCCCCCCAAACATATAAAAAAAATTTGCAAAATTTTCCGGAGTTTTTAATTTTGAACCAATTTTTTTTGAGGGGGGGGGGAGCCCTTAAAGCTTCATATTTTGAGTAGAAAATTTTAAGGTTTCGATTAAATGGCTTAATTAAAGGTTAAAATAGCTCATTTTTATAACATCAAACCCATTTTCTTTTAAGCTAAAGCTATTTATTCAACCTGAAGATGTGATCATTCATAATGTTGACTCACTTTTTTTTTCAATGCCGTTTTATGCATAGCGAAAAATGTGCAATTTATTGCATACTGCCTCCCTCAAAGGATTTAATTACTAATCGTTGAACAAATAAAATCGTTCGTTTCGAAGATAATATTGAAAAACCCCAAGCAAAATAAATTGAATTTCAGCACTATTCTACAAACGACAAATCCTTCACTGATATTGCTAATTGTTTTCACCAATTTTATTAGCTAGAGGAATACTGCGGCATCATTTTTGGGAGTTTCATATAACTACCTGTTATATCCGTTGTAATCGTTAATGAATGTACTGGTCATTTTTACAACATATGCGAGATTTCACTCTTTGATTTTGCTTCATTGTTGAATACGCACCATCCAGCAATCAAATCTCACATTAAACTCTTTGAATTATAGTCATTACTTTACATTTTAAATTTATGCATAAGGAAGATCTTATTAGAGCTCTGAAATCAAAGGTAATTTTATTCTAAGTAACAGAAGATAAATTTGGTCAAACTCGACGAGAGAGCTACAGCGCAGAGTTGTCGAGAAAGGGAAAGGGTTAGGGTATGCCCCTAGTTCCAACTTTTGGAAGCACCGTGGAAATAGCATGGTAATATTCTTCTTCATAACGCCTGCTTGACAAAGAAAAAGACACAATGCCATGGATGCCACGTATTCTCATTACTTCTCCAGAGAGATGGAAGGCTTTGCGTATGAAACCAGCTTCTCTAAGAACTGGAATACATGCGGATCTCTTGCACGTTAAATCTGACGTCAAAGTCCGAAATTTCTCCTTCTGGATTGGCAGAAATGCTGACAGAAAGTATTCAATTAAGATAATCGCCCTTCCAAAGACCACAAATATATAAAGTGAAAGTAGACAGGAAAAAAAAAATCTTGATTTTGGTGAAGACAGTTAGTGTTGAATAGACTATTCAAGTCGTTTTTGTTAGAATTGACTGTTCGATAAACCATATCCGAATGAAAGATCCCATGTAGTAATGTAGTTTCAAAACTGTAAAAAAAAAATCGTGAAAACAAAATCCCTTTTATTTTAATTATAATTTCATCATTAGCAATATTAGTAAAAATTATACTCTGCCAAAATTTATCTTTTACTTTTAAATATGTTTTAATCACGTTTGGGAATATTTGACTGAACATAATGATGTACCTCATCACTTTCTCTCTTTTAATTCTCTTACTTCTGATTCTTTTACTACTTCTGAGGATTCAAAAACCATCATGCAAGTTGTAACAGGGAAATACAAAGCTTGCCAAGAAAGCATGTGCAGAACTGTCTAGCGGAGAAAACTTTCCTCGAGTTCTGTGTTTGGATTAGAAGCCTCGGTTAATATAGATTGAAAGAAATCCAAAGTCATGGGCCAATAGATACGCATTGGATCTTTTATTGTCATAAGAATCTCCGTTCCTCTAAACAAGATTTTTACTATAAGTATGGGCGTTTTATCTGAATGTTTATAATTTATTACCCGCACTCAATAGATTTAAAGAGTTGATTTAATCTTGTGTTTGAAATTGACCTTATTTTCCTTCATTGTAAAGTTCCCAACGTTTGAGCGTACTGTTAAGTCAGCATCAACGAACGCTCTACTAAAATAGTTAAATGCTTAGCATTTGAAGAAGTCACTTTAAAAGGAAGTCACTGCTTGCTGTTGCACTACCTAACAAGTATTATTTTGTTACGAATCTCCGAAGACAATCCCTTGACTGAAAATAAAATACCACAATACTTCTCTCCTTTTCCAGAAAATATTAGCAGTTAAAATTCCAAACAATTTCCGCGTTCAATTTTCTTGGCTTTTTCGCCCGTCGGGCATTCAGTCATCGCTTCGCTCTCCGGGGATTTGTTTACTCCGAATTAATTCGAATCCAGAAAAGTTTTCCGGCGTCGAAATTGCGACTCAGAAATACGACATCGAAGTTATTACTGTCGAATTAATATTCCCCTTCCTTCCAATTATAGATTCCGACGCGGTATTAACATTCCTTTGTTACCAATCTCGTTCGAAGTACCTAAAGGTCTTCCGATAAGTTCGTCAGTGGTTTAAGTTCGAAAAAATTTGATAAAAAGTTTTTAAAAACACACTTCTATCAGTGATCTTACATAAATTTCAAATGTTCTTTTCTTTACCTTTTAGTTTTCAGTTTTTAATTTATAATAAATAATATTGGATTTTGTAATCAATTTTATATCAAATTCACTAACAGGTGCTTCAACAGTATGAAATACCACTTTAATTATTTATAAGATAAAATGGTAATAAAATTTGAAAAATATTAAAATAGTGAATAGAGTAATAGTAAATAGTAAAATGAGAGCCCACGAGTGTACAGAATTCCTAAATCCTTGGGTGTCATAAAGGAAATTCAAAAATATGAATAAAATTCCATCTTAACAAACATGAAACGCATCAAATTAAATAAAATAATTTAAAAACCGATGTTGAAGAATTCGAAACAGATTTTATCTTGTATTTTTCTTCTTGAATAGGAGAATTTATGTCTGTAGAAAAATTACTGAGAATTTATTTACCATCATGAAGCGAAAAGAAAATAAACCAGGATTTTTTAATTCTAAAGTTGAATGAACAACATATTTTTTTATGATCACAAAATCAAATGAAATTACCGGATTGATTCATTTTGTCAAGTTCGTGAACCTAAGTCGGCTGCGAATAAAGTAAACTCTTAACTCATAAATTTTAAAATTTATCTCACATAAAAATAGGCAACTGTAATATATCAGCACTATTTTGTTCTCTTAGGACTCATTTATTAGCCTTCAGAAGTATACGCCTCCTAGAAATTTACTATTGTGTGTCTCTATAAAAGTGCCTTTGGACATAAGCATCAATGAATGGCCTCCGGGTCTATGTATCATCACCACCTAGAGTGATTTGAATCTAAATCTTTAAGACAAATGCATATTTCAAGGCCAAACGACGCTAATAGATGCGAAATGCATCAATGATTTTGTTTATTAATATTTTGAAGAATAACATTTGTCTCGGATGCTTCAAAGAATATATATAGAGTGTATTTAGCATAGAAAAAAAATTACGAAATATTTTTTTTGTGTGTACATATACACATAATGTCGTCAACAACCGCACATTTGGTCCGATATAGATCAAATGTGCGGTTTCTTTCAGTTGCACACATTTCGCGATAAAAGGGAGGGCGAACGTTGAGCATATCACACGAACTGTTCTGCTTTTCAACTGATTAAAACGTCATTTGAATCCTTTATAATACCGTTTTCGATCATTTGTTTTTTTGACTACTCTTCTCTACAATTAAATTTTTTGGTACCAATAGTTTTAATCACCATGATTTCTCTAAAATGGTCATAAAAGCATTAGTATTCGCTATGAATTGAAATTTATTATTATTATTTAAAATAACATGCAGTTGAAATTCCGAAAATTTTTCTTTGTTTTCAAATCCCGAATGTACTTTCCATTTCAGTTCTGAAGCTGTCTTCGATTTTTTTAAATGGAAAATAGAAGTTGAATGACAAGAATTCCAAGTGGAAAAAAATGAAACATTATTCGAAAAAGATATTTTTAAGAAAAATTCGTTTCACTTTCAATTCTAAAATATTTTATCTGTGGTTTTAGAAAACATTCTGCTTCTGTAAGGAATTAAATATTTGTCACTTCGATTTGAATGTTGAAGTTCACTTAACTGTAGTCAAGCAAATGATAAATAAGTGACGGTCATCCGGAAGGATTCTAATGGTGAAAAAATAGGTGGGCGAAAACCGATTGGAAAAATAATTTTCATGTACAATTATTCTTTTTACAAATAATTTTTATTAAGTTCCGTTCGCACATTTTGCAGAAAACGCATGAATTCCCTGAAGATATCAAATGAATCTTTCTTCTCGATGAAATAGATTGACGATTTTTGAGGAAATGTAAAATTCAGCAAATTGAGTGGAGTATATTCGCGAACTTGGATTGAAAATACGTTTCAAAAACGAAAGGGAAAAAAACGGGCGTGAATAGATTCCTGATAAAATTATTTTTGCATTTCCTTAATGAATGTATTTTTTAAGATTCAGCAAACTTAATTCAATTTTTCAGACATCTCTTACCGCCCCGTGCCTGCAGTAATTCCCACAAATTCGTTTAAACATCCGCGTTATTTAAAATTTTTTAAATGTTATCGAACATACTACATAAGGTTGATATTATTTTATATTACATTTTTGGTAATTAGGATGTTTCTTGAAATGTTATAGAATTTTTCACTGTGATTTCTGATATTATGAGAATATGTCAAGCAATATCCTCAATAACATATAATATATATGATATTTGATTATGATTTTTTTTGTATATACCAACGTATTGCTTCATGGTAAATGAAAGTTTTATTTTTATTCTCACAATATTGCCTGTCTCACTTCAAAAATGCAATGATTTCTTTAAATTATCAATGCTTTTGTGTATAGAATTTGTAAATAGAGACCTAAAACATGATATAAAATGAATTATTTCATTCATTTATCAAATGCTTTTTTAACTTTCGTAATAATCTGCTTCGTCTAAAGATTTCTTACTAAAATGTTGATTTTATTCATTTTAAAATATCATACTTCAGGGAAGTAATCGAATACGTAAGGTTACATTTCACGGTTTCCAATTAAATCGCCAATGTATGTAGAAATCAATCTGTAATATATCGCTAATGAGCTGTACTTTCGAAACGAACACTTCCGCTCGCTCAACTTCGCTTACTAACTTTATAGTCTGTGCATTTTCGGTAGGTGGTTCAAGGTTCTATTTTCTACCTCGTTATTGGTTGTCTGGTACTAGTAACGCGGTGGAAAATGGGACCTTGAACCGCCTACCGAAAATGCACAGACTATAAGTGTGGATAAATCATACAAAAAACAAATCAAAGATTCTGAAACGCAAGGAGAGCCACTACAAAGATCTGCTTGTTCGTAAATTTAGAAAAAGAAGTGTCATAAAAAGCAAACATTTCACTATTGCTACTAAAACTGAATCGCGATTTTTTTTTAAAATGAGGATTATTGAAACCATCTCTCTTTAAAGTTTAACTAAATATTCTATTAGTTTATCAGAATTTGCTACATAAAACTGTTTATATGAAGTATTAATAAAAAAAAATATGGTGTAGAAAGTCAGAAACGGCTCCTCCCTCCCCAAATTTGTCTTCTAAGAAGCCTCTAGAAAGGTTAATCCGGTTCTGGATGATTCACTCAATCTTGGCCATTATCTATTAATCATCCTGCCAGGATTTGTTATGGATGTAAAAGGAATATTTTACTATAAGCAGTTTGCGTTCCATTAAATCTGCGTTGACACTTTATCAGATGTGATATTTTCTTTCACTTAATTCATTGTCAAAGAGAAATTTTAAATGTGCATCTCCGAGCCTTGTAAAAAAATGACTCGCTTCTCCAGGGCTGATTTGTGATAAATTTTGCAAGCTCTCGTTTGGGACACTCTGTATATTTATCAGAATTTATGTATGTAATATAAAATTTGAATATAGACATTTTTTTAAGGGAATTGAATTTATTCCAAAACATTTCATTCTTCTTTGCATGATAATGAACATTTCCATCATAACATTTAGTGAACAAAAAATTGTACTCAAAGCAGATGTATTGTAAATTGGTTGTTGCTGGCAACTTTGTTCACGACTATTGCGTCATGAGGAATGCAGCTGCAAAAAAAAAAAAAAAAAAAAAAGTATCGCAGTCATAATAGCCGATATGAACTTGTAATTCCACTATTGTCGTGGTTGGAAAAAACGAGCGAATTCTTTAATATTTTTGCTAATAAAAGAGATAACGAGTGGAGAAATTTAGAAGAGAGAGACATTGAAAATTTTATACTAACCTTAACATGTAAATTTGCAATGATGATGAATATTCCTATCATATTGTTTTTAGTTAATTTATATTATATATTTATACTAGGATTTTTTAAAACATTTTCCCTTTAATCTAGAGCATAAATTATATCAACCTGATGAATTCCACAAAAAAAAAAAAAAAAAAAAAAAAAAAAAAATCACACGAAGAAGGATTAAAACACTTTATTGATATTTTTATATTTTGCTTAATTGAAAGTTATTAACTTAATTGCTTTTTTATGATCGGTGACTATTTTGCACATTCTAATAATACAGAATGCTTTACAATATTAATGTATATTAACGATATTGTGCAGCAGAGAGAACATCGTGAAAAGGATGCACATATCCTACAACCAACAGGAATGGGTGCTCATGTGTTAACCACCTGCAATCAGATAACTCTAAATCAGTGACTGAATTTCAAAACGGAGAACACCCCCAATTAGGAAATGCAGTTGTGAAAATATGGATCCGATTGGTTTACGATGTGCGGCGGAAATAAATGACCCAGCTGTGATAGTAAAAATTACAAAAATAATTGACGGAGGAAAAAAAAAAAACGTTTATAAAGGATAAAATAAAAAAGTGGAAGAATTTTTTTTTAATACATGGATTTCAAATACTTTAAACAACTTTATTTATTCTATCAAGACAAGTTTCTAACTTACTTTCATTTTCGAATGTCAATGATTGTTGATAGAAGCTTGTATTGTTAAGGACTCTCAAATTTATTTTGAGTCAAGTTGTTAAATAATAGGAAAAGATGTCTTCGAATGTAAAGAAAACATGAATATTGTTGTTATCAGAAAGGAATTGCCTTATAAGATTTTTTTAAATTAAAGATTCGAAGCAACAAAAAATGCTCATCATGTGTTTGTTTTATTTTGCTTTCAATGTTCAAACCTACTACTGATGTGATTACATCAAAAGAATGTCCATCATTATTTTGTATTTAAAAATAATCGGAGAATGCAAGCAAGAGTTGTTGTCTTTCTCAGAAAAATAGTTTTGAGATGTTTCTGTTGGATTCCAAATGAATGGTTAGACAAATATACAGACGGACTTTGGTGTTAACTGTGCAGTTTTAAACTCACAATTGCCGGGGAAATGTTTGAAGAAATTCGCAATGCAATCTCGAAGGTGAGGAATTGTTATTAAGAAGGCGGCACATAGCAGCACTTCGTAAATAGCGATTCGAATTTCGACTTAAAAAAAAACAATAAATCCCGAACTGAGTAAGGATCTGAGTAGAAAAAGAAACCGACTCTTAAATATCATTTATACTTCTGCATTCATAAGAATTTGTGAATAATACTGGGTGTATTAATCGAAGAAACGGATCGTATTTCTTAAAATTTATTCTACTAATTCTACGAAAAGCGACGCATTCAATCGTTTCACTTCTTAAAGTGATTTCATCAACCATTTCAAATAGTGGCGCAACGAAGTTATATTGCGCCCGGTTTCATTTTTATCTCTCACCTGCTCGGTCTCATCCGCTGATTTTTGACTTTTAAATGTAAAATAACATCAAGGCGTAACCCAAGGCTTATGACTTGGATAACGATCTCCGAATGAGCATTATCCCTTGCTACGCCACAGATTTCGAGGCTTGAACAATTTAAAAACTATTTTAATGTATTGTGAGGAAAAGGATGCAACAAATGAATTTTAATAATAAAACCGCCGGTAAAGATTGTAAAATATTTTTGCATAATCTTATTTAAATTTTTATATCAGTATTTATATGCCCGTTCCAGAGACAATACGTTAAAGTTTGCATGCGAATCTTGCCCCCAAAACATAGCCGTTATTTTCAATCCGAAGCCGCCTTAGTTGCTTCTTCAAATAGCAATCGACATGGGATTACAGATCCAAAATTTCCACGCAATTTAAGCCTCAGAAATGTGACAGTTTAAAATGGAGATTGACTTCATTGAAGGATAAATTCAAACCCTGTAGGACTCGCCACCTGTTATTGTGGATCCTTGAAATGAGTAGAAGGATGAGAAGCACAAATCTAAAACAATAAAGGAGATAGTGGAATCTCTATATAATGTACAGCTGAGGTGGCGGAGAGGCCACTCCCGCTGGTTTGTAAATGATAAACGAGAGTCGGCAAATGAAATGAATCAGAAGTGACGTTCTGGCCCTTCGATCAAGTTTCCTTGTATTCGACTCTTCAGCGTAACGCGAGGGTGGGTGGAACGATTTTGCATACTCAGCTCTAGGAGAAAAAGTATTGTAAAAAACACACATCGGATAATGAGCACAGAGAGAAATAAAAAAAAAAAATATGTATATAAAACGGGGCGAACAATGACATCCTTTTTTGCATACGTCCCATCGTGGGGGTGATCTGGTTTTCTTTATCATTGTCACGTTCTTAAGTACTAGATGCATCTTCTTGGAAATCTTGGTAGATCCCCCCCCCCTTTGTCTTCACACTGCCCTACAACTTACCACCTTGTCTCATTCTTTTTTTTCTCCCCCTAACTTTCTTTCTTCGTAGATTCGAAGGCGCGTTTGCAGAAGATTCTGCAGTGAAAGAGGGCCCTCGTCGGTGCGGAATCCTCTTGCCAATCTCACTTTGACCTTTACGCACAGAACTACCATTGGAGAAATTTGCAAAATTGCATTATCATATGGAAAAAGCGCGGGAACGGAAATCTATGCGCGAACTTTACGCAGAAATAGCTTTGTTCTTTAAATCTGGAATTCGTGTGCATAGCTTTACATTTCATTTTGTTTTATTCCATTTTTTCGAATAATATATAATTTCCTTCATTCGAATCTTATTTGTGCTTCATATCAGTTTGGATGTCATGTTCTTTTTGTATTTGAAATCTTTTTAATTCTCATACCGAAATCTCTTTCGGATTTTTTTAAATACAAAAACAGGCTGATGTCTTTTGATTAGAATCTGAAAAGCGACTCGGTACTGTTTTACAGAATCTAAGAGAGAAACGAAAATTTGATTTGATTTAAGCAAAAAGTCCTGCTTCAATTCTTCTTCTTCTTCTTTTTTTAATAAAGGAAAATATATGTTGTATTGAATAAATATAGCGTATTTCGATTGAGTATCATGTTTTAGGATTATTTTTAATCTGCTGATTTTCAATACAAATATACGAATAAAATTTTCTTATTGATATTTATAATGCACTTATTTACCAAAAAAAAAAAAAAAAAATTGGCTTGGAAAAAAATGAAAAAAAAAATGCATACAAACAAAATCAACCAACATCTGATCTGTTTATTTGTGAAAGTAATATAATTCTGTCTTATTTATATCGATATGCAGCAACAAATCTGTTTATCCGATATTTTTTTTAAAGTATTTTGATTGAAAAACGAATTTAGTAATAATGCTGATTTTTGTCAATTGTAGTGGCTCGTGCACTCTTATAGCTTTCTGCATGATTTAATCTTGCCTTTTTTGAAATGCTGAAGAATTTCATAATTATTTAATAAAAAAAGACTAAGATTTCTTTCATTAATGTCGGTAGGTTTTTAATAAAGAAATAATAATAAAATAATTGCTCACATTTTTGTTATTATTTATCATTGAGAATTTAAGGAATTGTGGTTGAACAATAAACAAACTGTAAATTCAGACTAAATGTTAAAAAAAATTAATATCATATTTGTTTACTTACAAGTACAATATTTTACTAGTTTTTATCTAACCTTGGCTTTTTCAGTCTTTGAGATGACGGAGAATATCCTGACCGAGTAAAATGCCTTAAAATCTCATTGTTTGTATCACTCGAATTGTGCTCTCTATCGTACAGTTTTTCTTGTCACAACGTTATGTGGGGGGAGGGGGAATTGAGAATTGTTATTGCACGTACGCAACACAAGATAATCGGACTATCCGAAAACAGAACCCTCCTTAAAATTTTTTCTCTTTCTCTCCGAAAACAATGTTTGCCCCTGCGTTTGTCTTGAAGATTGACAACAATTAAAGGAAAATTGCATTCGATTTTTGATAAATGCAAATATTAAAAACAAAAGTAATTTGGTTATTTATACATTGAAAAATATCGAAGGACAAAGTGGATAGTGTGCCTCGTTCTCATAATTCTTAAAAATTTGATTTAAATAAGTTTTTCTCGTTGCCGGTTCATTTTAAAATTGGGACATAATTATTAAATCCTGCATGTCACAAAGATCTCAAATATACCTTGAAACTCCTTTCCTGAAACACTCAAATTAAAAATAGGCTTAAATTACTTACAATTATTTGAGAGCAGACGTAGACATAATTAGCTACTCCGACACTCCAAAGGCACACGGATAAATCTGAGTGACCGGAGTGACTGCAGTGACAGCATTGGCAGGAACTAAAGTTGAATCCTCGTCCACAGTACCAACCCCTCTCGTAGGACGCCAGTCCTGTGTTTGTCTAAACTAGCTGATATTACAGTGTTCCTGTACCCATCAAGGTGGGCAGAACCAATCACCATTCCGGAAGCTTTTCATCCCCTTATCTGAAGCGCCTCACGGTGAGAGTGACAGCAAATGTAACATCATTGAAATGTTGATATCGATATTTTGTTCTAACAATAACGATAAAAGGGGGAAAAAACAAGGAAAAAAAAACAGTATAGCAAATTGACTTATTACAAAAAGTTAATGGCGTTCAGTAGAATCTCATTTAAAAGAAACTTGAAAAAAAAAAAAGAATTATCAAGAAGCTGCAGTGGTTTCGAAATAGTGACGACTCCCTCCCTGAGAAACGATTTCCTTAAATAATTTGTATTGTAGATTGGTTAAGTGATCTCAATCAAGCAGTGGAAATGGTATTGTATTTTGCAAAATGAGGCACCAATGACAAACGGGTT
Source organism: Argiope aurantia (assembly GCA_026543865.1). Taxonomy (NCBI): domain Eukaryota; kingdom Metazoa; phylum Arthropoda; class Arachnida; order Araneae; family Araneidae; genus Argiope; species Argiope aurantia. The sequence goes on from JAPMOR010073563.1 coordinate 359,498, forward strand.
CCGTACTTCCCATCCATCCTCAATTCAAAAATGGAGCGTCCCTTTCCCCCCAAAATTAAGATATCATAATACTTGAAAACCGGGCATTCGTGAGAAAATCTCTTGCGTACGCAAGGAAGGCAAAATGAAATTGCAGCGCAGTACGCGATTTTAAATAAATGTTAAACT
>JAPMOR010073563.1:359675-501862 GCA_026543865.1 Argiope aurantia
ACTATCCCACCCTCCTACGAAGACAAGTTTTTTTAAAGAAGTATTTTTGCAAATTTTTTGATGCAAAATCTATTCTTACGTTACAAATCGGTGTGCTTTTTTAAGATGTTGTTAAAGACTCTTTAGAGACACTAGAAATTCAAATGATAGATCATGTGACATCAGCCTCCATTCGTTTTCATGTAAAGGTTTTTTTTTTTTTTTTTTTTTTTTTTATCAAAGACAGACAAAAAAATTTTGAGTTCAAAACTCTGAAATGGCTCTTACTAGCTGTATTTATGAGTGTTTTTTTAAAATTGAAATGAAATTCTAAAAGATGGCTGTATTAAATCATTCCTTTTGCCAAAATAGAGGTCAAATATTGTAAAACAAAAGGGTAAACATAACCATCAACAATACCTCTGCTTTTTTCTCAGTTTGTCTGAGCTTTTTAAGTAAATCTCTGAGTTCATTGCACAAAACGGAACGAAGAATTCCTCGTAAATTTTGCTTTTTTTTTTTAAATTCAAAAAGCTTTGTCGTAAACAGTCAACCGTTGTGAATTATCAATAATCGAGTTAACTTTATTAATTTATTTTTTTCTTATTTTGAGTTACCCCCCCCCCCACTTTTTTTAAAGAAAGTTTGGTTTAGTAGGAGATAACTCTCATAAAAACATATTTCTAATGTTATTTCAAACTTTGCTGTAAAAAGACTAAAAAATTGTTTAGTTGCAAAGACATAGTTGAAAAAAATCGTAACAACAAAAAATAAAATATTTTTAGAATTTACTTTAGAAATACGTATTAAAAATGCATGCTTTTGAAAGAAAAGTTTTTTTTAGTCAAAAATATGGCTGTTAAAACAAATTCGTAAAAACATAAGTCACTTACAAAAATGCTCTAAACCAGTCAAAATTTTTATCACATTTCTGTTAGTTTTTAATTCGCAAGAAATGTTTTGGATTTTTCCTTATCTTTGTAGTATGATTTTTAGATATTTTAGCTTTTGCAGCTTGGTTTTAACATTCTTGTATTTGCTGAAAAAATATGTTATCTTATATTAAAAGTGTCATTTTACAAGATTTATCTTTTAAATCTTTAATACACAAATATCGCAATTCTATTTTTATAACTATAATAAAATTCTAAAATATTTTCTCCGCTTCACTTTTCATGCTCGGATTGAATCCATTAACTGAATTCAGTCAATGTTAAAAGTGAATGGAACGTAATTCGCACATCGGGGAATGAGTTACAAATTGACATCTGCAAAAGTTTGAAACAAAATAATTTAAACAAAAATGTGTCAAAGCTTTTAAAAATAGCAGTATTACATTCCTTTGAAATGTGGAATAAAATTGCTTTATTCAGTTGCTTGCTCTCACACTTATGAAACCTAACACTCTTTCTAAATTTAAATCTAAACTACTTCAATTTGCATTATATTAGTTGCATCTTATAAATTGAGAGAAGAATCCTCTGATTTTCAAGCTTATTTAGCATTCTTCTCGAAGTTTTTCAATCTATTGTATCAAATTTTAATGAGACGCTAATAAAGCGCATGAAACGGAGGCGAAATATGCCGGCGTTTCAATGAAATCGTTACGCTTGATTTAACAACAATTTATTCTTTAGAAAATCGCTGCTACTGCCATGTTCAGCAGCTTTAATATTCTGTGTTTACCTTTATAAATAAAATACGAATCGATTAATGGAAGATTACTTGAAACTGGCGAGAGTAAAGGAAACTTATTACAGCCGACAAAAGGGATAATTAATTTGGACAAAAGAGGGCGACGGATGCAAATATTATCATCAAAATTCGTAAAGGGATGTATGAGTATGATAAGTCAGTGTGTAAGTAATAGCAACGCACTTCAATTATCCTTATATTTTATAGGTGGGTTAACTTGCGGAAATGTAAGGTGAAAGATGAGATACAGCTTTAAATTATAATTGCTTTTGACAGAGTGATTCAATTGAAATGTTAAAAACAATTACAATTTCTAAAATTATTAAAAAAAAGTCTTGTGACTGAAACTTTTCTCTGTATTAAAAATTTAATTAATATATGTTAAAAATGTAATATAAATTAGGACGGAAACGGCATTTATTTTTGTAACATTTGACGAAATGTTGTCTAATGTCAAATTAAATAAGTTAGAAACAACACGAAGGTAGAGTTCATAAACTGATAACAATGTAAATAAAACATTTAATATACAAAAGATTATATAAAATTCAAAATATATTATGAATAGGTTATGAAAGAGAGAAAAAAAATGGTCACATACGCAAAAAGATTTTATAATTTTGTAACCTATATGTAACTTAAGCAGATTTTGTCTTTCACGTTGAAACCAAATCTGCATTATTAATTATTATGCTTATTTACCTGTTCCTTGCTTCTCTTCCAAGGCAAATATTACATCAATTGACGTTCATTCTGTCCTTATCGTACAATCATTAATAGCAAAATTTTGAGTTGTAACAATAGACAATTGATTTATTGGCTACAAATGCCATAAAAATATACTTTCAATTTACTTAATTTGCCATCTGACGGACTTTTTAAAATCCACATTGAAAACACAAAGTAAAAAGATTCAATGAACCATTATTTTAAGTATACAACAAAAATTAAATTACAAAAATTTCAAAAAAAAAATAATAATAAAGAATTTAATGCATGGAGGCGTTGTTTATAAATTTAAATGCTGTTGGATTTCTGTCATTTTGCAACACAAAGAAAAGTAATGATACATCATCCAACCTCCATACACAAGCTATTCTGTAGAAAATAGAAGAAAAACGCTGGAAGAAGACTGGTATTATATAGCTGGATTTGTAAATTGCACAATGCAAAAGTTCGCTTTGCTCAAAGTGTAACTCTTAAAAAGCTGTATCAGTGAATCTATTAAAATCTAAAATTAAATTAAATCTGCAAACGCCATTTAGATCGTGTATTGTTCTCTAATATATATTAATTCCGTATTTGTCCACTAGATAACAATTTTATACTAGTAATTTGAATTCATATGCAAAGCTTCAAAATTCTTTAAAAGTTCTAGTTTTATTTCACTATTTGGAAACACTTTCTGCACAAACAGAAATCGATTCATTGCATAAATACTTAAGGGGAGTTTCTCTCGTTTTAACATAACCTTTTTAGGCAGCATTCTTTCTGTAAATAAAATGATGTAAAAATCATTATGTACAAAATGCTAGAGTTGCTCCGGTTTGCTGGATTAAAGGTTCGCATTTCCGATATTACTACCGCCAGAGTAAGCAGGTTTCTGATTGGCTTATCATTATTTTCTGGTTCAAAGCGAGATGTATAGTTTTATCTTTTATTGTATGTATAAAATTTTCCTCGGAGATCTTTTTAGGATAATCTTTTTGGGAGGAGTTTTTAAATTGGGAGGAGTGTTTGTTAATGTTAAATGAGGCCTAGGATATTTCCCACCTCCAATGCATCAAAATAGGGACTCGATTTTCTTTTTTATACTTGTAGATGGTATCAAAAAAAAACTTTACTACGTATTATAATTGCCCCCTGTACACTATTAATTTCCGTTAAGTATGAGATTGTGCCATAATTAATATCAATGTAAAATGAGAAGATGTCTTGGATTAACCGGGAAAATTCTGTTTTTGAGTCCCACTCAATAAGGTTCGTGAAGTTCAGATAATATGGTTTCGAAGTATGCTCTGCAAATAAATAATAATATTTTTATATACTAATCCTTTTAATGCCCCCCCCCTTTAATCGATATAGTTCAGTTTACAGCGAAAGAAAACACTCTTTTCAGAAAGTGGAAAGGTAAACAGATTTGTAAACTCTTTCCAAGAAATTCGAAGTCATTTTTACGGAATTTGATTTGTTTAAGATCATTATATGATTTATTTTGTGTTGCTGGAGTTAACGGTATTTAAAATTCTAGAAGCATGATTATTTGTTATTCTGAACAAGTCAAACGACAAATTATTAGAATCTTAAGAATATTCAATGTTCGAATTCTTATAAAAGAAATGCATTTCATTGAGCCGTATAGCATACTTTACATTGGTTGTAAACAAAATATTTATGATTTGGCTCGGTTTTGGACACGTTTAAAATTTTTTAATTAGGATTGGATCTTGTTTAATTTGAATGTTTCTCTTTTTCTGAAGTTTTTATTGATAGTTTGGTTTCCTTCACATAAAAAGTTTGAAGAAATTTTGAAAAATATATCATTTTTACTGTTTAGTTCTTAAAAAATGTATAAATTATTTCAAATAAATATCATTTTACCCATTACACATACTTTCCTGTGACTATTTTAAGTGTGACATTTGATATTAAAAATTATTTTTAAAATTAAATCCAAGCAGTAGAAAACTTGCACCCACGACTTTTTCATGTATTTCCGCCAGGAAGCATACAAATGGTTTAGCTCTTATAGTAAGGAGATTTAAAGTACGTATGACCCGTTCTCGTTGATGCATTCTATCCTAAATTTAATATTGATCATATTGTGTACTAGCTGTACCCGGTCACGTATTGCTGTGGCTAGTCTGATTAAATGGGGAAAAAAAAAAAGAAAAAAAAAAAGGAAGCACGTGTTTCAAATATTATTAATTTTACAATGCTTGTGAGTATACAATATTTTTGCTGTTCCGTTGTCTGTGAACATATAGAGATTGTCTGACTTGCCGACTCTTGAACACTCAACCTATAATTAATTTTTCAGGTGAGAGGAATCCATGTCTAGATCTAAACCGCACAATTCAAAAGGTTGGCCCAGAGCTTTGTTGATGGTGATTCAAAACGCCATTAGAATTGGGAACTGCATTCTCTTTAATTGAAGTGGCATATTTGTTCGAATGACGGGAATGCATCGAATAGGGAAGACATCTTCCCTATTGAAAGGCCCTTTCAAGATTGTTGCTTCTGCGACGTTGCTCATTCATTTTTTTTTTTTTTACTGCTAGTCATGGCCGTCGCAAAGCTTTTGTTGATTGATTTTTCGCAACACTATAATCGGCACGCCGAATTTCAAATGCAGTGCGTGTGATGGCATCCGTTACAGATCAAGTGAATTAAAAAGTCCTGTTGGATAATCAAATGATATTAATGCTTTCACTTGTCGATGGACTTGTATGTGACTGCCTCGATTTCAATGTTAAAGTAAATAATATTGTTAAGCTCATAAATGTCCTTGTTCTTTTCCACAAAAATAGCTTGTTTAATCAGCCAAATGCGATTCTTGTAAATTTTTTCAATATTGGAAAAAAATTAAGAGTATGAAAAAATTCAAGAATTATGAAATTCATCCATCTAATTCTTTAAATTCAAGAGTTATGAATTTTACGAAAGAAGGAAATTCATCCTGCGATCAGATGAACTGATACCATTCGGTTCCCAATTTCTAGAAATTGATGTGAGAATATCTGAGCGGATCGGTCGTCTTGCAGCTGAACATGCATAATTGTAAATGATTTCAGCGTCTTTACGTGCTGCCACGAAGTACAGTATTTCAGGCGAGCTGGTGTCAATCAAGGGATTACAGGAAATGTTTGCTTGAAAGCTCCTGCAGGTAATATTAATGCTTTCCCAAACGCTCTGATGTTTCTACGCAAATCTTGCAATCAGTGCTGAAGAGCCTCGTCCGAATTTTTACGCGTTGTTGTGCATTATCCCAAACAATAAGTTTAAATTTCTGCTATACTTTTCCTAATGCCTTGGAAATACTGCACATGAAAGATTCAATGAATTGCATGTTCAATGGCAATTTCAGAGTGGAATCAGTAGTTCTTCCGACTGTCAATCCTTCTGCCATTCTGGTAGCAATGTGGTAAATATTCCCAGTGCAAGAGCTAAGGCTAAAATATTTTGGAATGGAATTTTGCCAGAATGAATCGATTTAGGAATGTTATATCAGTTCCTCCTGGCGCATCTAAGAAGATTACTCCAACCCCGTTATTCACAATTTGCATTATTTGATTATAATACTCCTGAAGCGTTTGCTTAGGAATATTTGATTGCACATACGAGAAAAGATAAAAATGTTGTAATTTTGTTCGCGACACAATTCTACAGCAGCACATCGATTCAGTAATAACATCACCCACTAACTGAGAACTTTGTTCATGCAAATCAACATTCTTAACCAACGTCTCCTTATAGATTTTTTCTCAGAAATCCATATTCATACATGAATTATTTTTTGTGCATTCGATTTAAAACATCTTCAGCCATGTGCAATTTATATTTCTCCCATAATTCTGCATTACGTCAGAGAGCCATACTCATTATGAGTGCACAAATGCACAAATTGGATGTGACTTGTTGCACATGCCATTAATACATCCATCCCAGTGTCGGCCATTTTCCAGGAAACTCAGAACTCTTCATGCGCCTCGGGAACTGGCATTGTGACGCCGTTGACATTTCTCAATTATTTGAAAGATGTTGGACCGGGCACATTTATAAGCAGCAGACGAAGACAGAAGCATTCGTCTAGATTGAAATGCTCGGTGTATAATGTTCTGTTTCTATGTTAGACTGTCCGCCGATCTGCCTTCCTCGTTCGCGTCATAGTGAAGACGAATATAGAAGTACCCACCGAACTGTTTCGCATTTCTATGGTTGCTAATTTACCGACATTTTCTGCCGATCGTCTTCTGTATAAAGGATATATGTATGGTTTCCTGTAACTGTGTTGGATCCGAATGCTCGAGAGATGCTTAGAGCGTTTCTCGTCTATCATGCATGGCGAAATTGGATTCAGTGCACCGCCAGGTTCATGTATCATATTTTTCGTGTCAAGTTCATGCAAATTCTTAATGGCAAATTCTTAATAGTTTCAGGGCATATTACATCGTCGATTTCATTTGAAGTGATTCTGTTATTGAGCCAGAGTTATATATGAACGAGCCCTTTCATTTGCTATTCCGCTGAATACACGAAATGAACGCTTTGATAAAATACACAGCTCAATTCCAACGGAAGGTCACACGAAAAAATAAAATAAAAATGGAAATAAATCTCAATTGATGAGAATTCAATTTAATAATTCAATTTAATTCAATTTTAATTTTGCAATCGGAAACACTGAAATAGAATCATGAAATAATTAGTATAGTGAATATTGTTTTTATCTACAACAGATAGCTTTATTTTAAATGGCACCGTTGTCAAAACCCATAAAAATATATGTTTTGACCTGTTACAGATGTGATATCTATGTAATAATGACATAAAAACCCGCCCATATTCGAATGCATCAAAATTTCAAAGCAATCGGTGAAGAAGTTTCGGAGATTACCAATTTTGAACCAATCAACTTTTACACCTTTATTTATATAGATTTATATCTTTGCATACTTACATACGCACTTATATTTATCGATTATACATTCTTAGTGTAATAATCATATCGAAAAGCCCTCACTTCTAGTTTCTTCCGAGTTCGTTTTTTACATTATGTTATCAGCAATCGAATCGAGTTAAGTTGCATTCACAAGAATAGTGATGGATTTACTTCAAAGTTTGATACGCATTCATTATTTTGATAATAAATAAATGTACCAAATTGTACCAGTGTAGTTAATTGCGTTTCTTGAAGAGGAGTAGATAAATTTACTAATAGTGGGTTGCGTCCAGAATTAGGCAGAATCCTGTGTTTTAAGAGCAAATACATACATACCAAGCTTCATCTATCTAGCTCATTGCAATTTCAAGTAATCGCGCTCGTAGAAAAACTAACAAACATATATATTGTAATACAGAGTTCTGAAACTCGACGATTCATCAGAAGGTGGAAGTTTTTCTACTTTCTCATCTACACAAAGGAAAAAGAGAATCAATTTAAACGATTCTTCATTAGGTTTTATATTAAAATACATTGTGTACTATTATTGTTTAATAAAATGCAGTTAAAAGGTTTGCTTTCGGCATAATCGCCATATGCTTGCGGTAACATCGAAATCCTTTTGTGGTTAATTGCATATAATACTCGTTTAAAACCGAAGCAAATCAAGACGACGGTATGAATTTCATTCCGCACATCCAAGACATATAATGTTATCATTCCCCCTCGTAAAATTTAACGCGAAATCTTCAAATCGGTCTGGTCGCCTCTTCAACCTTTTCAACTCTGCCAATTTCCGAATAACAGCCTGGATGATGGATGCCTCCTGATAAACGACATCGGGGATCTCTGGAGGGTGATACGTCATCCGCATCCATCGGAAAAAGGGTGCGAGCCACTAAACGGAGAGGGGGATCTCTCTCTTTGTTGGTAATGCGATATACTCTTCCATCCCCTCCTCCGGCAAACGATTTTTTTCTTCTTATTTTTGAAAACTTATTATTGGATATCATTCATACATAAAGAAGCATTTGTGGCTAACCCGAGTTTGTCGACGCTGAATTGATGCCCCTCTCATCATCTTCTCCCCCTTCCGTCTTACAGTCGATGGTCCCTCGATTTGGATAAATGAGCTCTGTTTATAAATATTCTCAAAGTGGCTTGGAGAATATCTTTATAGGAATGCAAATATGTTAAGTGAAGAGGGAACGGAGATGGTCTTAGTGATGTCTTTATAGGAAAGATATATTTTAAGTTCTTTTTACTGTTGTGGAAAAATGTTTAGAAAAGCCCGTGCGTGGGCAGAACGGTGAAACAGTCTAATAGGTTCAATAACAAATAACAACGTTTTATTCTACAAGCTGTTTTCGTGTAGCAGCACGGTAGGTAATAAAATATAGACGAGGTCTTTTCAAAACAGTATTTAGAGAAAGCAATAACACACAAGCTGCAAATCACAACATTAAACAATTAGGGGAACTTCGCTCAACTACTCTCTTGAGCTCAACTCACTGATCACTCCACTATTAACTCTTAAGATCTGTTCCGCGGCGTGCTATAGTTTCCATGACAGAGCATAAAAGCTTCTAGAACAAACATTGGGACTCGAATTCATAATGGAAATATCGCCAAGACTCTCGAATATTCTGGATCCTTCATTTTTGTTACGAAAACCAGAACTCATTGATTCCAGTCATTATGATTTCTATAAAACTATTTTCAGTACCAGAAGATTTAAAGTGCATGGAAGCAACATTGCAAACTAGTGCAACACCATGAGATGAGTGTTAGAAGTAAGCGACTACAAATCAATAAATTCGGGACAAATTCAAATGAAAATGAAAATTCTTTCTGACTTTTCAGAGAATGCAAATAAGCTTCCTTTAAAAAAATGAATGAGGCAGCAATACTCGGATTTACGTCAGAGATTGAGGTGACATAGAAATTGCAACTATGAATATATTCATCTTGCATTATGCTTAAAGACGTGGTGCAACTTCATTTTTTTTTTTTTTTAGTTATGGCAAAGTTAAAAAATTGGGCTGTTTTATTTTGTGACATTTTTTTTTTCTTTTCTTTCAATTTTTAATCGGTCAAATGTTGATAAGGAATATTACTTGTGTTCTAGCATTTCATCTTTTTCTCTATCTTAAATTCTTTGCTGCCATTACGAGCGGAGAATTTTAGTAGATAACTGTTGCAATTTTATATTTTTCTTTGATTCTTTCCAATTCGACTGTCTCCCCAGGATGTGTGGTTTTCAACCCTAAATATTCTTATCTTCGATTCTCCCCAATCACTCTTTTGAAATGCCGGACTGCTGGCAGGCCGAAATGCACACAGATTTATGAAGAAATCATTGTAGTTTGTACTTGGGGATAGTTTGTAATAGAAATATCCAGACTAACATCAGTTTTCTATGTACCTATTGCGAACCCACTTGCCTTGCATTTATACCTTGGGATAATCTGTATTCATTTAGATAAATGCAAGTCTAGACTAACGGTGATTCTCTGTGAATCAATTGCGAACCAAGACCTCTTTAAGACTACACAATAGCTGAGACCAAAATGCCGCTTGTCAAAATCAGTTCAATTATTCATTTAAAAGTGCTCTCAAAAGTGCAGTTCTCACGAAGGAAATCAAAACACAGGACCCAGACAGATGCTATAGATTTCTGACTCTGCAATGTTACATGTCATACAGATGTACACAATGTAATTTATCAATTTTTTTCAGCTTCAGTAGTCATCTCATTTCCCTGTAAATTCAACCCATAGTCACCATTTGTTTAAGTATTCTTGTCCCCTCCATTTAGTCCATTACTTCACCCAAAATTGAATACAGTCGTGTAAGATTTGACCCCATGGGATTCTCTCTGGAGAACCCTGGTTGGTATGTTATCTCTTTCTTTCTTTCTCCTTCCTTCCATCTTGTGCTCATCCAATAGTTTGATAACTTTGTGTTACAGGCACCGGGGCATAGGATGCCGTTATGTTATGTGAATCCATTGTGACTGATTCCATTTGACAAGTATAACTCTATGAATCAAGGATCCGAGATAAAGTGGAAGTGAGACAGGTTTGGTTAGTCAAAGTGATCTGGGAGCACCCAAGTATCACGTGAGACAGAAATCGGATTTTAGTTTATATGGAAATAAATTGCCACAATGAAGCAGTTTCATGGGTCACTGAGCTCCGCTTGTTTTCACTTGGGCAAAAATCAGGAAAACCTCTATAGCCAGCTCGATCGTAGGGAGATAAAAATCGCCCAATGCCATTGTGTTCTTCATATCGCTATTCACAGATAATAAATGACTCTGATAAGAACCTCACTTGAGGATCTTTCTCTGCGAAAACTTTCCGCAGCCTAGCGACACCCAAACCAATGAAGACACTCGTAGCGATATGCCTAGCAGCACACAAAATAAAACTTACACATACACTACCTATTATCCAAGTAGAGTGGCCTGGATAATCCTTAAAATCACTTAAAAAGCATATGTCAATAAAAAAATGTCTTTTAATATCCAAAAAAAAAAAAAATGAAACAAACCTGCTAAAAATATATTTTCTGAGGGTAAAAACACGACATTTAAGAGGAAGAAATACTTTTGAACCCTTTTTTATTCACTCTGGAAGGTATTTATGACTGAACAAAGAGCAGATTTTTATACTTAAAAGTTTGGTGGTTCACTTCAGAGGAAAGCGCACATACACTATTTTCTTCCTCGCCAATGATGATGTATGAAGTATCATCATCCATCCATTGCAAATCTCCACTTTTCAGACCTGCCCGAGTCCGAAAACTGCATTCTGGGAACTCTGAACAAACGCAACATCCGCTGTAGATTTTGTCTGCTTGAAAAAGGATTCATGAATAAGAAACGATTCATTTCTATTCAATTGTGAAAGAAATCCATTCAGAGGAAATCCGTTTCCAAACATTCCAGAATGTGACGAATCTCCAAGTTTTCGACATCCCCGAGTTCGAAAAACATCTTTTTGGAGAATATTTATGTCTCCAGAACGGCATCCAACCAGCAAATAGATGGACTGTTCTTTCGTATGCATATGGATAACTCTCACGCAAATGTAATGGCGGTTGACTAATGCAATGTTAATATTCTATATGTTCTCGGCATTAAAATGGCTGCACTTGGAAAATGAAAACTCCATGAGTCTATGCAAAGGGATGAGAAGTATATATTTCCTTCTCTTCATCATACAGCGCAGAACGTACCCTATCGCGAAAGTACACGAGGAAGTCAGCGAGAAAAGATGGAGATAAAGATGCTAGAAGTAGGCCGTTCGTTTCACTCAATGATTTAACAAAGTATGAATGCACTGAAATAAAATATTTTTCACCATAGTCTGTGTCCGAAAGAATTTCTGCGTGTCTCCATTTGTTATCTTATTTATTCCGGAAAAAGGTGAAGAAGTCCTTAAATGGATGATTCTTCGCAAGGAAAGGCTTTCAAGTTCTTTACAATTTTTACAAGTTTCTTGACTGCAACAGAAGGGGGGGGGGGAGAAATGCAAGCTTCTAAAATGCTCCTGATGAGATAATGTCATTCTACAGTTAAAAAAGTCGACTCCTTATTTGCAGTTGTTGAGCAAGAATTTTTAAACATTTCATCCAGAAGTCTTAATTCATTTTAGCTTCCCTCAAGTAAACAACTAGGAGAGGTGTTTTTTTAAAAAAATTATTATGTTGGTGATTTACTTAAGTACTTCCCATTCATATAACTTGGTTCTGGTGGTTCATAACATATTATCAGGAAAAATTTTTTTAAAAATATTTCCATTCTAGGAAGAAATGTTAATATTTTTATTCGCCTTCAGTGAACTTGATTAATTTCTTGTTTGTAAAAATGTGATTTATGACCAATTTTTTAAACATTTTCTGACAAATCGAGATTCTATTCGTATGGCTTTTTAGAACTTACATAATTATCAATTAAACAGTTTAGAACAAAATTCAAAAATATTATTTGTCATATATTTGATAATAATCACTTTTTATATTTGATTGATAATTCATTTATCCCTTTTTTTGATGTGTCAAATTCTTTTCTTATTCTATTTTCCCTTTATATTTAATTTTTTGTTGATATATTCTCTCATCACGCATGGGGGGGCGGTTCTTTATGATATTTCTCTCTGTTTTCAGCAATTATTCTGCCTGCCATTTTGATATTTCATTTTTTTTTTCATTGGAGAGTTGTGGAAAGAGAAAATATCGCCTCAAGTAATTATAAGAGAGCACGGGAGAAAATTTTGGGGCGACGATTCCCGCTGGTTTTAATTTGGAAATGTAGTTATTTATGATTCTCGGTTAATCGAGAGTTTATTGTATATCATGATGACAGTTAAATCACACTTTTTAGATACTAGTGAACTTTCATTGATCTTCCTACCTGATTTGTCAAGTCCTCTTTGGTTGGTTGGTTCAAGCTATAGCCTTAATGCTCTAAGGTAGAGATTTTCTTGGCCTAGGAATCGAGGGGAGAAAGTAGATAGAAAGAAAATGGCACCCAAACAGGAAATAAAAAAATAATGGGAGCAACAAAGAGATATCGACACATTGAAGAATAGACGGGGGAAAAAAGTGTCATCCAATACTAGTCTGCGGGTCACAGAAAATATTGCAGCGTTCTTTGTTTGTACCCAGTCTGCTGCACAACAAATAAGGAATGATAACGGGGGAAAAAGATGAAATAAAATAAAATGGACTGCAGAGAAAAATAAGAGACAAGCTAACGAAAGATAGCTTTAAAAAAAAGGAGAAGGAAAAGACAACAAAGAAAAGTAATATACAAAAAAAAAGTTAGAATAAAAAGCTACCAGGAAGAGTGAGTGCTTGCTGGTCATAAGAGAACGAGAAGGGAAAAATTGGTAATAAATGGCAGAAAAAATCTCGTGGAGAGAGTATTCCGTGTCTCTTCTTTCTGGGTTACGTCGCCAATGGCCATCGCCAAAGTGGTAGTGATTTCTCGGGCCAATGTCCTTGGAATAAGTTGCGGACCTTTCAGCTGTAAATACTGAAATTCGCTATATCGCTCTGGTTTATAAACAGCAGTGAAGTCATTAATCACTTGTTTGATAACAGTGATTACTACTTATAAAATTCTGAATTAGCCGAATGTTTACTTTGATGTGTCTCAATGATGGATTTGGAAATAAATTTTTTGAACATTTCTGCGGAATGAGTAGTGACCCATTGCATCAGAAATTAGCATGTAATTTAGTAAAAAACACACACACACACTAAACTTCCAAAAACATGTATTTTTTTGCAATTTCTTTTAAGAAGAAATTACCACACTCTTTCTCTGTGATATGTGAATTCGTTGTGAAGATGGCGAGTCAGTTTATTTCCTGTTGATTGACTTTCGAGTGATTCATTCACAAAAAATATTACGCAAAATTGAAATCCCGTTTGTGATCCAAATGACCCTTTGATTGCTCTCCACATAGCTGCTATTTTTACCTTTCCACGATGATGGTGAAACCTCATTTGGAAATAGTTTTCAAATAATTCAGATAAATTCGTATTCTTTTCAATGCTTCAAAAAATTTTTTAACATCACAAACCTTTACTTGTCGAAAGCATTAGGGTAAAATATTTAAGGATAATTCATGGCTATTAGTTAGAATCCAAAATTAAGTCAGAATTAAAAGTAAGAGTCACGACTATCCAAACAGATTGCAAAAAATAACATTTGGGAATTTCCAAACGAACTTCCCTAAAAAGAAGGTAGGAAAAAAAGAAAAAAAAAAAACTATATCAATAAAGATGATCACTGAATTTTTATATCTGTTGTAATATAATATCTTATGATTAAACATGTACTGGCATGCCTTTACTCGCTTTTTTATATAGCGAAAGAAAAAAAAGCACCTATAAATTTCGTCAGCGGATATATTGTAGTGACATTTGCCACATTGGATATATTGTCACAATATATCCAATGACGATAAAATATCTTTACAATTTAGAGCTACATCTTTATTAGACAGCTAAAAATGAAATTTTTATCTCATTTTGCATTGAAATTCGGTATTTGAATTGTTCTCATTTGTGCATTAGGACAGTTAGCTTCCTTAGGGAATAGAAAAAGGGCTTAAAAGTTTAGATTTATTTCGAATATTTTTAATAACTGATTATTAAAACCACTTCTTGGGTTTCTAGAATAATATAATAATAATAAAAAACATAAACTAAGCAATAATTATTTAAAATTTTTATCTTAATTAAAAATATTTGTTCAGGATAAATATTTTGATTAATTATTATGTATATTTAAAATTTGCAGAAATTGCCATTTCCTACAAATAAATATAAAAAAGGCCTCGTTAAAGATGAATATAATTTTATTAAAAATTATTTAGTACATTTTAATGAATCGTTGAAAATTATTCTTACACTTACGCAATTATTTACACTTTTATTACATTATGTGCAAATACTGAAAAAAAAAAACCCCATGAAAATGGTTGCCTCCCTCATTTTGTTCTATCCGAGATTAAATACAATTTTGATCTCCAGTTTATGTTTCAAAATGTTAATTGTTTTTAATTTCGGCAAAGGGAAAAAAAGAAAATGAATCACAAAGATGCTTCTTCCTGATAGAATGCGAATTTTAGAGATTTAAATGAGCCATTTTTTCCCTAGAATAATAACTACATTTTCTTTTCTAATTAGAAATTCGTTCTGTATTAAATTTCCAAATCCTTTTTACCTCATAAAACTGGTTTCGGTTAGTTTCGTTTCAAATTCAAATTTAAGAGGAGATGAGGGGAAGGCACAATACACCGAACAGAGCAGCGTAAAGCTTTTGTGACTACCAAAAGTTGGAGCTTAAAAACGTTTCACAGAGGAGGAAAAATATTTTGCTACTACTATTAAGACAAAGTTTTATGACATATTTAATTGAAAATTTTATTCACCGTTAGTCCCGATGAACTGTATGGTCACCAATAGTGACTAATACTGAATAAATTTAATAAAAAAGAACCTCTGAAAACACAATTTTATCACTGTACTCTAACGTTGAAATTATATTTGTTTTACATTTCATTCCCCAATATTTAATTCATTATCAAACATTTACTAAATCCTTTATGATTCGGTCTTTTTTTTTTTTTTTTTTTGCGCTTTTGTTTACAAACTTCTAAATTTAAAAACATCTAACCGATTTTTCAATCGTTTTTTGATATATTAAAATTTGGAAATTTTGTACATTCGCATGTTCTTGACAAGCATTATTTTCAGATGTTAATTTTTATCAATCGATTCATTTAATTTTTAATACCGGATGAGTAGCTCCGTCTGTAATGAATTCGAAATATAAGGTTTATTATCAAAAATCAATAGAAGATTAAAAAGCTGAGAAAATTTTAAATTTAAAAAATCAACTTTTTAGTATTTTAGTAACTTTTAGTAGTAAACTTTTACTAAATTTATAGCCTGATATGTCTAATGTACAGACATCGCATTTCTTTCTAATGTTTAGAAGCATGCAGCCGATTTGTGTCTAGCCTCGGGCGCGTTGTCGCCAAAAATGACCGTCGGCAGAAGACTGTCAACTGAGAGTGGATCTGTCACGGGAAAACACAACCATTGTCACATGACATATGTAGCTCTTCTCCTCTCTTCGGCCGAGAACCGTCACATTCACTAGACTTCAGAACGATATTTTTTCTCTGCTGCCTCGCCAGAAAGTAATAGTAGATAGCTATCTAACAGAGCAGACAGTCAAAAAATTTTCTAGTTAAGAGATCGTCGAAATTTTAAGTTAGCGAACTGTTCTTACAAGCTGAAATGCTTCATAGAATCGAAAATTTTGAGATGTCAGAATACCGGCTTTTTTTAAAAAAATATTTTTTTTTTAAAATTATGGATTGTAAAGTTATTTTATTACGCAAAAGATTATAATATAAGGGTATCTCTTAACTAAATTTATATTTTTAATATTTTCCTAATTTTCTTCTTAAATCAGCCCATGTTACTTTATTTTTAAACGTGTTCTTATTTCCTGATCTATATACCGCTTTTTTTTTACTATTTATTTCTAACATGCGCTTTAAAAAAGTGCAAACTTTGAATTCTCATATTCTTAGCGAAATCCCTCACGTCTACGTCCAAAGATACCTAAGATCCTCTTTCCTAAATCGACCCAAAAAAATCCCAAAAGGAATCTTTTATAAAATGCATTAAGGAAAAAAATTTTTTTTAACACTTAGTCCTGGTGCGAACTGACGGATTCTGCCTTTGCACAAACCATGCCCTCCTGTAGAAAAATAAGTTGAATTTAAAGCTAAATCTCTCTTCTTTCCGGCCACGCATTTGCGAAATTATGTTACATGTAATACACATTTCTTATTTTAATTGCTAATAATGGTTCTTTTACAAAATATCCTGAATTTCAAAATCATGGACCATAATCACGGATCAACTAAATTATCTTATAATGATAAGACATGAAAATTGAATTAAAAAAATATTAACAAACATTCATTTGCTTCTCTTTCGTTTTTTACTGCATTTACGACGTTGACATCTGAAAATGTGAAAAAAAAATTGATTAGACATCATCATTTAAGAAAATCATTTTAAAAGAGTACCGGATGCAGGAAATCAAATCTCTTGAAGTCTGTTACAACGGGAGATGGTCCTATAAACAATTTCTGCGTAACTTTTGTAGAGCCATAAAATTGTGAGGCTGGAAGAGGACCTTTTTCTTAGACTTGAGTGACAACTTTTAGGTGCCTGTGACAGAACTAAGACTTCCTGTTCTTAGGGAGCTTAACTTTGGAACCTCCCATATCAACAGCGACGCATGTTCCAGACATCCACCCGGAGATAAGGCGACGCACTTTTTTTTTGTCCCAAAGATAAGAAAGAATCTCTCGAAATCCGTCTCACCGTCCTCAATTTTTTTTTCATATATTATGCTTATGGAGAGGTTTTTTTTTGGGGGGGGGGGAGTGAATGAAATATATTTTATCCTACCATGTAAGCCAGACTTCATCTTCTTTGAGACATCACTTGTGATTTTTTTTTCTTCAGGAAGATGGATACCTGGAAAAAGGAATGTGCAGAAACTGATTATTCATTGAGAATATACCGACCATTTTTAAACCCCCAAATTTTAAAAGATGGAAATATAAAAATCGTTTTTGAGAAGAACACTATCTTTCTAAAGTTAATCGGCTCTTCCCCTTCGAAGAAACAGCGAATGTAGGATTAGATTTCCCAGATGCTCGCTTGAAAAAAGCATAGAGAGTGTTAGAAAAAATATCTAAAGTGATAAATAAAATAAAAATTATGAATTATTTAGTAGAAAACGAAAATTTTGGAAAACTTTTATTGTTTTTTCAAGTCGATTTATCCTATTAGGGTGACCTGTTTTCTTTGTATAGCTCAGATAGGAAGGAGATTTCTTTATAAATTAATTTTTCTCCGTTGATCAAAATTCTGAAAATGAAATCTTGTTCATTTTTAAAATTGGAACTATTTATTAATCATTGAGAAAAATGAAATAGTTTTAGATATTCCAGTCAAATTCGCAGTATCATAACCGCAGACAGGCCAATAGACATAATATCAAAGAAGTTTCAGACACGGAAGGGTCTAAAAATGTCCATATCTCGTGGTCACATTTTTTTTAATAATTAGATTACATTCTTTAGGTATTTTTTGAAGTCACATAAAAAAAATCTATTGATCTCCAATTTATTCTACAGGATAGAAATCAGGAAAAGGAAGTATTTACTTGAAATATTTGAAGCTGGTATTAAAGATGATAAAGGGAAAATTTTTTTTTAAAAGTTTAAACAGTTTCTGAAACAATAGAACTTCAGCTTTATCTTTAAAAGGTAAGATTACTTTTCATTTTTGACAGTAGTTTTTTTTTAAATTTAGATTTATTTTGTTTCAATCTTGTTTTATGGATTTTGTGAGTTACCTAGTGTCCGGGCATTGGGAGGAGGAAATAGCGAACGATTCTTCTCAGCAACAACTCCTCCATCTCCCTCCCCCCGTCACATTTTTTCAACGCTGCCCCTCATTCCAACCCTGCAGAGAGGTGCAAGAAGTTGACACATTGCTTGTGTTTCCTCCTGGCGTGGAGACACATTTATGCAACACTCTACGCCATCGCACCATGTGGTACCCGGTGTCCGATTTCGGATGCGATGGATATAGAATTTCGCCCGATAATGGGTGCGATAATTGTCGGGCGAAGGGAAAAAAATGTGCCTTTAAAATGTATCACGTTATTTCCAGAAACGGGAAGACTTGATGGATGGATGCCTCCGAAAATGCGTTTACTAGTTATGAGATGTTTCCTGTCCACAGAGAGGGTTATGAAGATGTTATGTGTGACGGCTTGCTTATATCACCTATTTCCTTGTCAGCTCTTGGTTGCCCCTCAAGCTATTAGGGCGATGATAGGGGTATTTTTTTTCTTCTATACATTGGACGAATTTTTTTTGCGTCTATAAGGATCGAATGTCCAATTAAGAAATTCCACTAGGGTGTCTATTAAGACCTAAAAGCCATTAGAAAATATATCTTGATCGATGGGTGTAAAACAAAGCAGTGATGTATTTTTATCATTTTTTGGTACCTACTCAATAGACTAGAGGAAACTAGATGAAAGCGGAAGATGGATGTAGGCGGATTTAAAAATCCTGATTTAAAAATTTCCTGGACGTCCATTTACTTCTAGTGTATTGGTTCATTAATAAAATAGAACAATTCAAACATGGTATACGAGTTCGTTCCGAAGTCAGTGCTACTTTAAAAAATCCATCATTTGCAATCAAACGTATCACTTGCACCAAAAAGTTGGATTAAAATGAGAAGGATTTATTTATTTGCTTTTTTAATGCGTAGCTTCATTCATAATTTGAATCCTCAGGTGATCCTGCAATCGTTGAAAAGATGCATCGAATAGGATAAGGCGGTGAAGTACGACTTGTAAATGCTTAATGAGCCACTTACGCATTAAAAACGACAGCTGAGGGACGAAGAACAACAATTTTAATAATATGAAACCTCATTTCTGATGACACGACTGAGCATGAGTTGCTTACTGTAGTGAAAAAGTGAGATGTTTCGACTGATAGATCACCTTCCGAACGAAACATTGGGCGTTATAAATTGTTAGTGCGATCCATACTCACCTGCTATAATAGTTCCTACAAATTGTAAATGATCTACTCATTTAACCCCTTAACTATTTAGCCCGAATGATGGGAATTGTAAACGTATAATTTAATTTTTTTTTCATTCACACACATTGTAATTCAACATGAAAATGTCCGGTAGTCCATAAACATCTGATCTAATTAGACATACAAAAAAAAAACATTACATATGTATGGTGTTACATTTAAATTTCACAACCAAATAATTCTGATTTTAAGAAAAATTTTAACATTTCAAAAAAAAAAATTGTAAAAACGATTTTTTTATATTTATTTTTTTCGAAATATTGATAATTAAAATCGTTCTACATTATCAAGATATCTTGTTTTCAGATAATAATGACATTATTTAATTGTAACTTCAGATCATTGATTTACTGAACTGAAGCTCAAGACTCAACAAGTTTTAATGGAGTCTGTGCCCTCTAGAAACATTGAGTTAAAGACTCCTGAATGCAGCTGATATAAGTATCATTCGATAGTACGTTTAATAATTCTAATACCGATTACGATCATTTCTGTAGAAAAATAAGGAAAGTAAGAAAAATACGGAAGCGGGTTGCCACCTTTTCTCTACCTCCTTTATAGAAACTTCCGGCCAATCCATCGGGGACATTACCTTGTGATAATCTAAGCGGTCTGTAACAATTTCATACAAAACAGTACGAGAAATTTACGGAAATTCGTCTGAAAGCGTCGTCATTGTGAAACGTCTATTCTCATGGATTTTTGCATCAACTTTCTTTACCAGATCATCGTTGACAACAGAAGGCCGACCATTCCGAGTGGACGTTTGTTCGATCTTCATTAAACATGCTAACCAAATTTCTCACCATTCCGTTACTCATTGTGTCATCACCATAAACATCTTTAATTTGACGGTAGATTTCAGCCGGTTTCACATTCCTTCTGTTCAAAAATTGAATTACAGCACGGATCTCACAGTCGGCGGGATCAGTAATTGTCTTAAACATTTTAAATGTGTACAGCAAAATGAAAAGACAACGTACAGCAACCAACATGATGTCAGTTGAGAGCCAGTGGACAAGGAAGACTAGTGGTACGGCGACCACAGCTTTGCGGTGCGGTACAGTGAAACTGTACTTGCTTTCCGAATACGCCACGTAAAATGGTTGCAGGAGGAGCAGTGACTGCTCTAATGTTTGAAATGGTTACACGACTATTTGAACTCGGAGACTGAGGGAAATGAGAATTCCTTGCTTCATCCCTTTATATGCAAGATCCTTCAAACAAAGCGGAAGATATGGTTCTGAGTTAACAATACTGCTCACTTGGCTAAATTGGATTTGATTCAGCATAGCACTGATTGGTTCAGCATAGGTCTGGTTGGTAAATATTTTAATATTAAAACATGATAGGTTCTGTTTACGTAAATTTTGAAAAGAAATAAAAAGTATTAAACGCATAAGCAGAAGAAACTACAGAAATTTCCGTCCGATGATATGAAACGCAATGCAGTAAAGCAGTTCTTAGCATGTGGAAAGATTTGTCGAAAACAAATCGTATTTCATGCTGTTTCATTATATGTGTGTGTGGGGGGGGGGATATTTGCATGCACTTATTAATAATTCGCTAAAATGATTTCCGGATTGGAAAGTTTTAGTTTATTTTTTTAAGCTGAAAATTTCATTCTTTTTTAAGTTATTTACTGCGAAATTATTTTTTTGAAAGTTTTGGCCAGATAAGTTATATACACGGATAAAAAGTTGCGTAATAATGTTCTTATATTTAAATTATGTATTGTTTCGAAAATATTTGATATTTTTGGTTAAGGGTACCCTTATAAAATGATCAATGAAATCATTCTAATAATAATAAAAACTGAGTAAGTAACGGATCATTACTATATCTCTAAACTACATAACGATGTGCGGTATTTCATTATAAAAACCAAACCAAAAATATAACACTTCAAACATTACAATTCTATTCTCTTCGGCTTACAGACGAATTTCCAAATCATTCGCTTGTTGTAAAGAAGTGAAGCACAGTTCCGGCTACACACAATACTGACTGATATATATATAAAATGAAACAGAACTGACAGGTAGACCAAATATATTTTTGGCGCCTAGTGGTGTTCATTTCCAAATTGGGAATTGAATGAGTCAAAGGGGTTCAAATGAGTTGGTTCTACATTTCGATGTTTCCAGAAATTCGGAATAAATAATTGTTAGATTTTTAAAAATAATTTACTTTCGCATGTTGCCTCGACAAAGGCTCATTCTGAAGTCCTTCATGAAACTGATTAGAGTGTCCTGACCGAAACTTTCTCAAAGATACTTGCGTGTTATCAACCTCATGTCATTAGCGAATAATGGTTATAGAAGAACCTATGAGTGCGATGCCTTTGGCGATGTTAATACACAAGTACCAGAAAACCGAATGCGACACGACCGACTAAAATCAAAATTTGAGACGGAACTGCAATTGTAGTCACAAGATTGCTTAACAAATTGAATTTCAGCCATTGCGTTTTTGAGTGACCGCATTTACGTTATTTGAAAGGTATAAACCGACAGATGGTCCACTCCTTGACCGATTTAGTTCCAAATTTAATACATACCTACACTTCAGATGTTAAGCCTGCGCTCTAAATTCTAGACATCTGATTATCGTCTTAACTTGTATTCGGGTAGTTTTTCCTCGAATCTGATTTCATTCAAAATTTGAGGTACAAATCACATATCAAATTTCATTAGTATAGTTCAACCATATGAATTTTTTTACAAAAGAATATCATATTCAGGCAGACAAACATGTGTTTTTATTATTCAGAAATGTTTGGAAGCTGGAAATTCATCGAAATCTGGAGTTCGAATTCTTGGTTGACTCATTTTTTTTTCTCTATAAATACTTACTTGTTTTTAGAAGAAAGTAAAAAAGCATCATATTAAAATAAAGTACAGTAATGCAAATTTATGAAGTTTTTGCCGGTTTTGCATCATTCATATTAATACTACCATTATTTTCATTTTAATTAACAATTAATACTTGACTGAAGATTATAGTAAAATTTATATAAAATTATTTAATACTGGCTGGTACCCGGCACGTCGCTGCCGCAGAAGAAATGAGTTTTTCCAAACTCATTTCTTCTGCGGCAGCGAATAAATGAGTTATGAATTGGAAATAGTTATTTTAAATTTCAAATGATAACTTGCTTAATTAGTGATAATAGAAAGAATGGTATTTATTTTCCTGTCGATAATTAATAAATTCATTGAAATTGAATGATATAAAGGAGAAGTATATATAATGTTTATTCTATTTCTTTTTTCGTTTCTACTTCAAGTATAATCATTGTACTATGCCTATGACCTTCACGCAGGTGAAAGCAATAAGTTGGCAAAGTTTCACTGCAGTCGGATGAACGGTGCGGCAGCGCATAAGGTACGAAAAAACAAAAATTCATTTTTATATATTAAATTTAGTAATTATTTAAATTTTATAAACTTATTTATATATTATTACTTTTGATTATAGAATCTCCGAATCAATTTTTTTGTATAAAAAAAATATTATTCGTTGCTTTAAAATGTTATATTTCCATTATTTTGGTTTCTCCTTTGCAATTGAATCCTCACTTTTTTTTCGTTTCAGTAAATCTACATAAAAGGATTATAATATTCATTACTTAAGTTGGTAAAATTAGATTACAAACTTCTCTAATATTAATGCGTGCTGAGTTTAAAAAAAAAATCTAATAGTCTCTATTCGACTCTATCCAATAGTTGTTAAAAATTATTTTGCTTTTCATTCTATAGAAACAAAACTAAAAAAATATCTCATAAAATTTCCTTAGATGTCTGCACTGACGAATTTTCATTCAATAGCTATTCGCTCAAATGCTAAATCATGCAATCTTAAATAAAAAAAATTCCAGTCTGATAAATTGTCTCAAGTCCGAAAAATTCAGAATAGAATCAGAATCAATTCAGAAATATCATGAGTTGTAAAAATGGCTTGGCACTTTCTCTAAATTTGAATATTTCTGTGAAATATTGAAAAAAATTTGTCTACATAGGAATAAAATAATTCGGGAGTATCATGAGATGTAAAGATAGGGTGGCATTTTCACCAAATTCCCATATTTCTGTCAAATGTGGGAAGTTTCGTTAACCCCATGTCTAGGTGTACACAATAATTCAAAAACAGGGGAAAACGGGGCAAGTTGAAGATTGCATTATTGTTTATATTACCAAAATTCCATCATCTGACGTAATTTTCAACCTCATTTAACCTAAGCATCTTCAGTGTTAATACCTCACTGACCATCTGAAAAGAGGTTTGATTATTCTTTGCTATACATAACTACTTTAGACACTTTTCGTAATCACTTCTTATGTATATTTTATTTTTGTCACTACAGCGAAATAAATTATTTTATTATTACTTATTTATTTATATTTACGCTGCCCGTCGGGGTAAAATGACCAGGGTAAATTGTCGATCTCCTTTCAAGGTCAATCGTTCTTCTATGCAAAATATTAAGGCATAGGAACAATATAAACTACTAGGACTATAAATATGTTGTGCTTATTCGCACCTTCTAATCTGATTTAAAAATAAAAGGAAATTGATATGGAAGCATTCAGTCCATTAACGGTGAATCATTTCCAAAATACGAATTAAATGCTTTACTGCAAATTCTAAATGTGCAACCAATTATCGTTTTTTTTTTTTTTTCCTTCTTCTTTCCCCTTGCAATTAAAGTACCAGTGATACTGGTAAATCTAAGGGTATGCAAAACGCCTCGTTGATTTCATTGCATGCTTAATGGAGAATTAAATATTACTCAGAAAGCATTAAAGTAGTCTTTTTAATGAAACTCGATTTAATCACGTGACAAATGAAAATCCGTATTCGTATTCAACGGTAAAAGGTAAAGCGAGAATTTTTCGGCAGCTGATATAATGAATATTGCTCGAGCCGAAAATACTTTTCAGTCAAATATTTTAAATGTAGTTTTACATAAAATAAAATAATCCATTAAAATTCTTTTATCTGCAGCTATTTCAAATTAAAATAAGAATGTCAGTTACACGAAAAGAATTTTAAAAATCACTGAAAGCTTATTTTCCCAATAAGTTAATATTAAATTTTAAATGATTCAAAATTAGATTAATTGATATCAGCAGAGTTGCTATAATGTTTTTTCATGCTCTTTTTTCTACTGCAAAAATGAGTCAATTCATTTTTGGTTAAACTTTTATTAGAATCTTCCTGGCGCTTTAATATCTATGAACAAAACTTAGACTGCTTATAGTACAATAAGTATTTATAATCAACGCTTAAGTTATTACACATCCAAGTTTTCTGAAGATTCTTTAAAATTATTTATTCAGAATGAAATAATTAACGCTTTAAAATTTAATACCATGCTAATTTACTTAGTTATTTAAGTTATTAAATTTTTAATTTAATACTATAATTATTGAGTTATTTATAAAAAATATATATTTGTTAAATATCTTATTTGTAAATAGCTATTTAATGAATCACCACAAAAATTTCATTAAAGTCTTGTTCACATTTGTGAAAAATATTTGGAGCATTTGCATGGAACATGGCAAATATTTATACAAAAAAATGAAATTATAATATATCAAATCAGCTTCTGATAGATAGTTGAAAAAAAAGATAGTTGGAAACAAAAAAATGACAATGTCTTTTATATTAGACTTTCCCGTAAGCAAATGCTTTTTAAATGGATATAATATTTTAAATATAAAAGAATTATTTGATACAAAATTTTATACCGCCCAAATTCTTTCTACGGCCTACAACTTCAATTAAAACGAAGAAAGCATTTGAAATCATAAAATGTATGCCAATTTTATTATTTCATTATTTCTGGAAAAATGACAGATTGAACCAAAAGTTTTAAAAAAAGGGAAAAGACGAACTTTTTTCCATAAATCTTAATCTTTTAAAGAAATACAAAATTATTTAAACTTTGTGAAGGAAATAATGTGTTTTATGTATTTACAATGTAAAGTATGAAATCAATCATTTTCAACAATTTCTCTATCAGCAGAACCCATTGCTCAAGTCCTCGCACAATTTTGAAGTAACAGAAAAATGTAAAACAGTTTTCAAGTTAATAGACACTTTTTAAAAAATATCAATAAAGTAAAATAAATCTTAAATAGAAATATGTTTTCATTGTTTTAGGTACTTTAAATTCAGTTTAAAAAAGCAAATTTTGCACAATAGAAATAGTTTTTAATTTATGAGCAATTAGATATATAGTTAATTACTATGAAACTTTCAACAAAACCGTCTTCATGCTTCATAATATTTGCGATCAAAATTTAAAAAAAAATCTAATCTGTCATTTTTTTAAAATCGGTTTATATAAAGTAAAAAAAAAAAAAAAACATTCAAGTGATTAGTTATAGATTATGTACCTACCGATAAAACGTTTTAGTAAGAGTACTGACTTAATAACCTTTCTTAAACTATTTTTCTTTTTTTTTTTAATTTGAAGAAATGTTTATTTTTTCGTAATTTTAGATCATAAAATTTAATTTTAAAGCGAGTATTATTTTAACATAGACAAAAAAAAAAAAAAAAACCACGATCATTTTGATGTCTCGTATCTGATTTCTCTTTCATTTGATTTATTTTTTGGAGACAGAAAATTTATTAAATTATTTAATAGTGAAACTCCTGATATTTTCAATGGCAAATTAATTTCCAGCTCTGACGAACATCACAGCCTAATAGAAGTCTTTTGCGTCCTCAAAGAGATTTCAATACCGCTTTTGGGGTAAACGGAGATCCAAAATTCAAATCGATTAATAATGCCACTGGCGAAAAGTAAGTTTTCATATGGAAATATCTAATTCACTGCCATTTAAAATGTCACTAATTATTAAGCGAAAAGATGAACAAACAACAAGAGCCATTATTCCTGAATAATCTTCACAGCATGTCATAATGGTACAGTCGGAAATGCACTTGTTTATTGCCTTGCAGATGACGGATATGAATCGGGTTCACTCACCTGATATCCTAGTCTATTTGATTGGCCTATAAGATATTCTATCCCTGATTGATGAGATATCCCTGGGAATCGGGTGAATGCGCGATTACCTTTCCCATTTTGCAGCAACAAGAATGACCGAATATCGCGAGAATTTTTATTTCGGATTTTTTTTTAAAAATTATGTTTGTGATATTCAGCCTGTTATTTCATTTCACTCGAATAGTAATTCCTTTCTCTAATACTTTCAATTGTTCTTTGTTAAGAAAAATAAAAGCAGCTTTTAAAAATGTACTTTTATTATGCATCAGAAAGTAGAATTTTTATTTTAATTATCCATCCATTTTCATTGTTTGTAATCTATTAATATTGAATTTTGCAATTAAATTTTCTTTCATTCTCTACCTACATTCGGATGAAATCAATTTAATTAAATTGATTGATTAATTGATAATTAAGTTCCAAAAAATATGAAATTATGTTGTCATATAAATAAATCTTCAAAACGAAAGTACTTCATAAAAAGAGCGGCAATTTTAAAATATAAAAATCCGCCTTTAAAATTATAAACCAAGTTAAATAAAAAATATATAATAAATATTTGTAACGGTGACCTTTAAATTGCAGCTAAAGATGTAAGCTTACATCGAACGGAATGCAAGATACTGTTACAAGCCTGTAAAGTTACTTCCCAGCGCTGTTAATTCTATCACCGGAAAGACTCATTTACATTCACCTTATTGGGTGCTGCTCGGTTACCAAGCCAATCATCCCAGAGCTTGGTGATAAACTTAACGTCCATTTGGCGACGAATTTGGCGACTTTGGTGACAAAATAGATAATGCTAGAAACTTCAAGAATTTTAACGATTCGTCCATTAGAAACCGAGATACGCCTAATTGGCCTAGAAGATTCTCGGTCCACCTCCCGGGAACTATAAAAGGACGGCAGTCTTAACCAGATCGTCAATGCAGTCGGAGTCGTAGACAAGTAACGAATCTTCGGGAGAATAGCGAAGCAACGGCGGAGTGCCAGTGTTTGAATGCCTCAGTTCAGTTCAGGCGAGTTCTGAACTGAGCAGTGGGCCGAGTCCTGTTGTCTATTATGGAAGCAGCATCAATTTGTGTGTGCAATAGCCAGTCGTGTGGTAGTAAGTCGACAGTTGGATACAGCTAAAGCGTGGAGACAGTGAAAACTTTAGCAGTTTGGAGAGACCGTAAAGAGAAGCTCCGAGGATCCCCTCTCCTGCTGGATTCTGTCTGGCCGCTTTGTGTGCTGAGGTCGATTACTACTTGTGGGCTACTCTTTGCTATAGTGTGCTGCTGTGTGCTGTCCTGTGTGTACGTCTCGACTGTATATGGTTGTCGTCTTTGTATTCGTCGTTCACTATAAGGTGAACCCGGTGATCCGTAACAATACCTTTTTTTTTTCTTTTTCCATAGAGCATACTTTCAAATAACCCTCTTTGTCTTAAAATTTGAAACGAGCTTAGACTTATGATGTGAATAACATAAGTACTTAGAATTAAGCTTGTTGCGTTTTTGAGTTATTACATTTGCAAAATGTGAATAGACAAACCGATAAATAGTCAACTCTTAGACTGATCTGATTCACATATTTTGTACAATAAAAAGAGCGATATGTTGATGTATGGTATATTTTAACATATGGCAAGATATATATGCAAGACAAACATGGTAAGACATTTTAGCATGCGGTAAGAACCCTATTTTTCTAGATTGTTCTGTTTTGACTTATAGTATCCGCATGCACACGGACGTGATAATCTCTCTTTGTGTTTGACCATATTCTTCCCTTTGATGAAAGTCTTCAATTTTAAAACCGAAACATAAACAATTTTAACCTCCTAGCTTGTTAGGCCTTTGATCAAGTAGGCATAATTCCCCATATAAATTTTTCGGCCTCGGGGAAATTCAAATGGAGAAGATGTAGATATATATTTGTATCTATATCTTGAGGTCGAATATTTTAACGATTCGCTTTCTTAGTGTTTACTTCTTATGAGTCAGAGTGGGTGGTCATACGAACGCAACAGTTTGCTGGCATGTATTTGAAAACACCCGGAGTAACGCCAAAAGGAACAAAATTTAACATAGTAGAAAGATAGACGAACATATCGTATCTGAGATGAACATTATTCAAAGATTATAAACATTCTTTTCATAATACCTAAATAATAAATGCATGTAAGATAAAATCCTTTTACGATTTTTTTTTCAAAAGATCGTGGACAGAAGATTGTCTTTGTAATGATATTTTGAAATTTGTACGACAAGATCTGGCTTTCTTACAACCGGAATATTTATACTTATTTTTTAGCAATTTTTAATATTATATATATATATATATATATATATATAATATTAAAAAGGGGGTTGTATCAATTGCTCTTATAAGTATCAGTTAACAATCACAAAAACAATTTAAACAACTATAACTTTGCTCATTCGTACTCAAACTCAGGTAGACATTTCTCTATAAACCATTGCACTGGTCGTTGTAGGAGACTAGAATTTTTTGACGATTGCTCTTCGCTGTGGTGGTGCACAGACAGACGAGTGCTTATATCTTAGTTCCACGAAATTATCTCCTCTATTCATCTTTCCTCTCACTTCTTTTTTGACGAAATAAATGCTTCCTGACGCATGCGCAAAACCGTAGAAGGTTTCCGAATCCGAGAGTGAATAGTACAAACAGGCATCACAGACAGCTTTCTCCAAAACACCGAGCCACTCTGTGCAAACCTACGCAAACAAAAATACTAATAAAAAGCCCTACAAATTTGGCAACAGGTGCCCAATATTAGACTCTGTGTCCGTTGTAATGAAGAAGGGTTGAAGAAACTGGACTTTCTGTTGTGGAGAGAATAGCATCACAAAACAGGGTTATAATCATTTTAAAAATTGAACTTCTCGATTCTCAAAAACAGATTTTTGATTTTATGTATGCCAGCTAGCAAAACAACACAGAAAAAAACATTACTGGGTTTTATTTAAAAATGATTTGAAACGAGAAAAATTTTTTCACCTATTTTTATACCCAGAAGAGCTAATGAGTATCAAATTTCGAACTCCATTCCTTAGAGGGCCTGATGGATGTAATAACTAAAAAAAGCGCAACAAATCGATAAATGAAGTTTAAAACGATTTCTTAACTATCAAATATTATCAAATTTTGCTTCCAATCGGGCCAGAGAGAAAAGATCCAGATTTTCCTTACTCTCTCTAATGTTAAACTATAACTGAATGTTCTTGCATTTGCCTTCATAAAATACAGAACACAAGTTTTCGCTACTATTAGCGCTATTATATTCAAAAACGGCGACTGATGGCAGCAAACAGAAATCCATCGCGATATTCTGTGCAGAAATTTATTATTATTATTGAACTATTTTCAACTGGGATACTTAACAAATAAAGCCTAACGTTTAAAATAAATCTTCGAATTGAATTGTTTATTAATGTTTCAAATATTAAGTAAAAATTTAAATTGGATTTAAGATAGATAATACTGCAGAATTTACAAAAAAAAAAAAAAAAAAAGCGTGGAAAAAAACAGGATATAAAAAAAAATTAATTGTAACTCAATCGATTACAATCTACTTTCCGGCATCCATTTTTATGGTATTTTAAAATGAATGCGATTAATCAAAGCAGTGGGATAAAAATAGATTTTTAAGATGAGATCATATTTCCATAAATGATATTATTTTGAGATCATTTAAACCTTCTTTACCAGAAATAATTCTACGTATTTCTATTTTTAATATATTTTGTAAAGAATGTTGCGCAATATGTATTCCGAGTAATCCTTTAGAATGTGGTAAACAAATAATAAGGAATATTGTAGGAAAGATTTCTAAATAATTCTTTCTACTCTTTACAAAAATTTAAAAATAAATGAATTCAAGAAATCTTTTCTGTTTTCAATATTTTTTTTTGAGATTCATGATTTAATCTTTTTAGACTATTCTTATTAAAATCGAGTTCATGTTATAAATTTTAGTTTTGACAAATACTCCTTGTTTAAATGATACGGTTATAAGGCCCGTTTGCTCATTTTATTAACGGTGTTAATGTATCATTAATTAGACCTTTTGGACAATTTTGAGCATTAGTTGTCTTATTAAGCAGCTATTTTTTTTACCATTATTCCAAATTTTTATGTTTTTTTTTTTTATTATTTTTTTTTAAAAATTTTTGTGGGGGCTTTTTCTCCTTTTTTTTTTTTTTTTTTTTGCTGCCTTTTGTTTCAAAGTGTTGAGTGTTAAAAGTGAACATTTTAAAACAAACTCTTCATTAAAACAAGAATGAAAAATCTCCATTTTACTGAGGGTCCGTGGTGGCCTGGTTGTAAGATCACAACCTCGGAACTGGAGGGTCTCAGGTTCGAGACCCGAATCCACTGAAGAACCGTCGTGTAAGTGGACCTGGTTCACGTTAAATCCATCGAGGTCAAACGTCCTCTCACTGATGTGGTGTGGAAGTTTGGAGACGTGGGTGCCAGCATGGATGGCGCTGTCATAATCCAACCGTGGCTCAAGCTTACGAGATCCGTCATAATTCGCCCTAGTCCCTTTAAAAAAAGAAACACTAATATTACTAAACTAAACTAAGCAATACCTGAGGGAAAGTAGCTCTTTTTTGATATAAAACGAAATTGACATTTATTTTTAAACTGAAAACTTTTTCTGCAACAATACTGCCGTCAAGGGACTATAAAATATATGTATTCAAAGGTCAATATTATATATATATATAATCAACTAATGTTTAAATTCAAAACACGTAAAGAAAACAAAATCGTATATAGTGTAATGAATGTCTATCATAAATAATATTAGATATCTGTAAATTTCAGGCTCCGTCGAGGCCGAGTGTGATGTAATTGCCGCGCAGCTCATCATCCGGGTATACTTCTGAAAAAAGCTATTCTCGTTGTAAAATCTCGTTGCTCGTTGTAAAATCAAATGTTTCATTTCTTTATTTAAAATGCAAATAAAATTATTTTTCTAAAACGTATTTGTTGTGACTCCAATTTTTTTTTTTCTAAATAATAATTGGAGTCACAACAAATACACGCAATCCTAATTACGACAATAGTTTAAAGAAAATTAAAACACATTTAGAGTTAAATAAAAACAACTTTATAAAATTTTTTAAAAAATTAAATTTAAAAAGATTATGACGTTATATTTATTATTAAATAGTTACATCTCCGATTGTGAATCTTATTTTAACAATAGTATAGATATGCAAAAGCACAGATACATCTACCAGAACGTGGTGTAAAATTCTTAATTGATAGCAATTCACTTTTTGCATACATTTAATACCGAATTTAGATGCGCTTAAGCTTGATAAAGCTCTATTCCCCGAAAGGTGGAAAAGTTAAGAAATGTTTATTCTTTAAATATCGGCTATCCACTATTATTTTTATAATACGAGAAAAATAAAATCAAATGTGTGCAGTGACAAAGGCATTTTTTTCTGTTGCAAGTGTTTAGATATAGCCATGCTTTATTGAATTTTGCAGCATTTTCTTATCATTCAGTAAATAAATATTTTTCATGCACCGCATTCCATTTACAAATACAAGTTTAAGGGAAAGACAGTGAAAGTTGTATTGTTTGTTAATATCACAATGTTTATCGATTGTCTATAAATTCTTCCGTCCGGCATGCAGCTAGGTAAAATCGTTACATCGCGTGGTACGGCAGATTGTTAGATTAAGGGTTACCACATTTGGTATATTGTCACTTCGTTGGTTGAAGTCAAATGGATCAAAGTTTTAACATGTTATTTCATTATCTTGGAGCATATAACAAGCACAAAATTGATTTTAACATTATTTTTAAATAAAAAAAAGAATAAGCTTCCCACCGATATCAGTTTATTTTCATACATTTCTAATTTTAATAATTTTCAGTACAAAAATTTTCTGCATTTTTAAAGATAAATCTTTTTATTGTTTCAGTTAGCGCATTGGTACTCACGAATGTGTAATGATATTAAATATATTGTTCTTTTTAAGTTTTTGCTGCTATATAATTAATAGCAAATCTTAAAAAGGAAATAAAGGCAGAAGAATAAAAAAATATTATAATACTTAAAATATGTTGGACTGTTATGGCGGTGGTAGGCCTAATTCTGGCGGTATGCCAGCAAGTAATAAATTCATCGATAGTGAACAATTCTAGAATCCACTTAATCCATATTAATTATAAAACATAAATTTAATACTATTAACACTCATAATAAAGGATGAACAATTCCAAGGAAAGTAAATGCTTGTCTACTTTGTGTGAGTAGGACTGGTAGAGTGAAGTATTTTCTAACACGACATAGGGGACAGCACCATACATTGGAACAGCAAGTGGCAGTGGTACAAACACGGATCCAATATCTGCTATTCTTATCACTAAAATTCAAATCATAACTTTTTACTTTACTTTTTTTGATACTGACTTTTACTAACTTTTTTTGTTGAAATTGAATCACTGTGTTTTAACTTCTTTGAGTTAATAAATTTTATTTTAAAATCAAACATCTTACCGCAGAAATATTCGAAGGCGGTTTCCATTCATTTAGAAGCTTTTATAATAATTAGAAAATGTTTTTCTTCTTATTAACGATCAAGTTTGAGAGTTTATCAACAATCACAATTATTTTGTTTCTAAATTAACATATTCCATGGTTTTTTTTTCAAAGTTCTTGAAGAAAAGATGAAGAATATTTCTCATCGAAAGAAACAAGGACGTAACTTTTTTATCAATTACTGTTTTTTATAATGAAAGGATACCAGTTTATAATGAAAGGAAACTCTAGTATCAGACGATAATTTAAAGTTTAAATAAATAAGTTGAGGAAAAATGAAGTTTTTTTTCAAATGAATGATTACTTACATAATCCATGACAAAAACGTTCAAAAAAGTCTGCGTTGCTCCTCTATAACTATTTATAATTCTAATAGAAGGCATTTAGGAAAACAAAAGCGAAATAAAAAATTCATAGACGTACGTTAATGCACCAAAATCATTTCCAGTACCACCTATGCTGTCAAAGAAAAACTATCATTAAAATGAATGTGTTTTTTTCTCTTCTAACGCTCTCTTGGGAATTCGACCTAACGAACTCAAGACGGTGTCGCCGTCCAGGGTGACTTCGTAATATTCGTTTGCCGTCACTAAACAAATTAGAACAAAATTTAATATTCTGATAAAGAGGGATTTTTTTTTTACGGAAAGCAATATAATTAGATTCAAGCTCGGAAAAGGAGAAAGTAAAGAAGGAAATAAAAAAAATTAAAAAGCTATTCGACAATTTAGTTACTGTGCTCAATTTAATTCTCACTGACGAATAAAAATCGTTTGGTAAAGGCACTCAAAGTAGAAGTGCAAAAAATAAAGAAGGAAAAAAATTCTTTTAGGTTAACTTATTAGAGTCGTTTCAGTAACCAGGCAAAAGGGGAAAATCGACCCATTTGAAGCTTTTTTATGAAAAAAAAAAATATATATAACAAGGAAGAAATTAGAATCGCGGTTCTTCATTTTTAAACCATTCCTGACTTTTACTGAAATGGATTTTGCTTAGAACCTGAGGTTCGTTGAAATTTAAAAAGAATAAAATAGTAATGATTTTTAAATTCGTCATTATTTAAGTGTAAATTATTTTTATATATTCCAATTTAAATAACAATTTAAAAAGTTTCAGCGATAATTTTTTAAATCGTTTTTGGGAAGTTATCAAAACAAACAAGTTAACCTTTTTGAATAAAAATCAATATCTCTTAATACGTACTGTGAAATTGTTCTATTATAATTAATTTTTTTCATAGAATAGTATTCAAAAGCAAAATGGAATAGAAAAAATAGTTTCGCAACATTTAAATCTTCAAAATTTAATGTTCCCTAAGTGCAGAAATCATATTTCTTTTCCACATAAACACGGATATTAGATTTTCCATAATTTAGTAAAATAAAATACTTATTATATAAATGAAAATATTAAGATAGTTTTGTTCGGCAATAGAATATTGTGGTGCAAGCGTGATATTAGATGCGCTTAGTTATCATTTTCTATTGCTCAAGTATTTCATTTTGAAAAAGTCTTTCTAAAGATTAGTTATATTTTATGTTCATTTCCAGTAAGTTTAATAGTTCCGATATTTACAGTAATAATTCTTTTTTTTTTCTTCCGAGACAGATAAAAAAATGTTAAAAAAGTTATTAACACTCTTTGTTTTAATACGAGAGCTTGAAACTGGAAACTCATGGCAATGTGAATTTTTAATAATGCAAGCAAATATTATTTTGTGCAAGAAAACAGCAAGAGCTTTTGCAATGGAGACACATGTTTCCATAGTTATTACGCGCAAAACATTTGTATTTACTATTCTGTTTCTCATTTTATTGTTGCCATCCTATGTAATATAGTTGCTTTCATTTTGTTATTATTCTGTTTCTAATATTTTATTTCATATCTTCCTTAACAGTATTGCACTTGATTTCTCTCATAAAATGTATGTTGAATATAAAAGCGTCTTTTAAATAGAATGCATTGGTTTTTTCTTGTCACATACTTAACTCATGAGTCATTGAAAAAAAATTCTATTATTCCATGGGGGAAAAAATGAGGTTTAGAATATCGTAATCGCAATATCTCAATTTCCCTCTGCCTAATATAAGAAAAAATTATTTTCTTAATGTTAAGTTGAGCTGTGGCACAGGTATGAGAATGGAGTAACCGATGAGAAAATATGTGGGTGTGTCTATATAATGGCTTACATCATTTTTTTTTTCATTATAAAAAAGAAAAATGTGAGATAAATTTCGAATTTTATTTTATTTTATTTTTAACGATGACATTTCATTAGCTATTGACTTTTTAATTCTTACATGTATATATTTACACATAGATTCAAGAAAACTATACCTTGTTTAAATCTATACATCCTCTGATATAAGCAAAACATTTCAAATTAGTAATTTCAATAAAAATGGTTCTAACAGCATCTGTGGTGATCATTAAAAATAAACTTGTGACTATTATAATTCTGAGAAAAAATCTTGTTTGTGAGTGTCATTTTTGTGAAATATTAACATAAAAATTAAAGATAATCACAATCTAATAAACATTTTAAATATGTGTTCTGTTGACAAATTGTACACATCTCAAAAATAAATTTGAAACAAGTGTTTTATATCGAAACACTAAACAAGTGTTTAGTGTTTTCGATAATTTTTGTTGAGGAAAAATCATTTTAAAAACTCCATCCTTGCAGTTTTATTTCAGATCATGAAACTAATATGATTTCATACAATTAAGAGAAGCATAATGTTATATGAATTTTTTCAATTATATTGGCGACCAACGCCCAGATTATTGACTTTTTTAGGCTGCTAAATGACTAACATGGAATGCATTTAAGAGACATTTAGTCTTGTTATTTGAAAAATACGAATTTAATTTAATTAGTTTACTGCAGATGACGGAATAAAACCGAAAGTGAAAATTTTCTTACGAAATTGATGACTGGCGAAAGCTCGGAATTCAGTGTTTTATTGGAAAATTTGAATTCAATCATAGCTTTTAAAAATATTACTATGCATATAAAATTCAATTAAAAATATTATTAAAATTAAGAGCAAAATTTTACGGAAATGATAGTGATATCATTTAAAAAACTAATTTTTTGAAATAATGCAAAGACTATTTTTTTGAGATAATAGTTTTGGAAATACGAACATCATGCTCCGTAGGCAAATCATAACGGTTGCCACGATTAGCCTGTTTTTGTGCTAGATTAAACATTTGTTTGAAATCTATATCTTGGATTTTTTTTTTTAAATATCGCCTTTCCTCTGACTGAATATAACTTTGGATGACACAGTGAACCCTCCCCAGAATATATCTAATAATATTTTGTAGTTTCATTAACTAGCTAAGTGAAGCTTTGGATTCAACGCGACTGTAAAAGCATTCGATGAAGCAGTCTGAAACTGGTAAGATGATTTGTTCATATTTGACTGGTGATATTCAACACTAAGTATTATTTGCGATTTCTGTTCCACGTACACTAGCATTATATAAACATATGTTTAGCAGCTATATGGCAGAAGAGAAGACTTTTAGACACTTTAAAAATTTTAAACTCTATTTATCCTTTTCCGGAAGGGATAATTTAAATGCAAGAATAAGTGGTAGGCAGTATGTCAGTCTACATCGTAATACCAGAGCAAAACAGAGCGAAATTTTCTCTTCAATGGTTTTTGCAATGAGATTTTGATAGATATTTATATGACATGCGTCGATTAAGAATAGGAAAATATAGGTATCTTTAAAATATTGTGCTAAGCATTAAAGAATTTTCTCCCTATACTCGGAGCGTGAGAACCTGCTGATTAATGCAGTTTTACAGAGCATTAATTAAATAAAAGAGGTGGAATTGGAACGGGAAATAAGAGATCACTTAGTATGAAGTTAATGTGGACAAAATTAAAATAAAAGTTTGGAAATAAATTAAGATTTAAATAAGATTTAAAAATATCATTATACCAAAAATATTAACTAATTTTCGTCAAGGAGTTTCTTCAAAAATGGTAAAATGTATGTTAAACGCAAGATAGAGAAAGCACGTAAAAACTAGATGAACAGCATGTCAGTGTTCCTTCCCACCCTCTTTCCGCCACTCCTCTTTTCCTTATCGGCCTCTTTCTTAGTCTCAGCATATACAATTTCCAGCATAGTATAGAAGCACTTTTTGTTTCATATTCTGGTTGGGAGAAATGGTTTACAGAGGATGAGTTAATAAAGAAGCATTTCTGATTTTGTGGGAAAAGTGCACTTTGCTTATTTTGACATAAGCAAATAAGAAGAGGTTCAGACATGGAAATCCAGAATCAAACATAATCAAAAGAAAAATCTGATTACTACAAAACAAAAAGTTTTACCTCCATCCTTCGTATGAGATAAGGTCTTATAAAATAATTTTTTGAAATGCTACCAAATTGTTCCATAAGGCCTAATTGTTCTATTAAGGATTAAAGCTTTACCATATGAACTAGAATGTTCCTAGTATCTTCGTGAAATGGTTTCCAGATTTATAGAAAGCAAATTCCGAGGAAGTTCTAGGAAAGGGCATCTGTAAGGTTTGACATCAGAAAAATTATAAAGTATCAAAATGTTTAGCTAAAAAAAATAATAAATTGGGGAGAAAATCACGCATCCTTTAACTATCTTTCTTGGAAGCCATTGGAATCCAAATTCCAAATCTATTGTAGATAAGACGTTAGCGAATTTCAAGATATTAAGGTCTCATAGAGCTTAAAAGCTCTTTTTTCCCCTCAATCTCAATTGAGTTACTATTTTGAAAATTTGCATGACATCAATGGGAGATTTCACCAAAACATATAAGAAGTTCACATGAAAAATGGAATATCAGTATGATGCCCGGCTGTTGCTGGATGTTGGAACCCTGCATCCTCGTCCGATTCACCACACGCACAAAAAAAAAGTAAAGAAAGAAGTGTTGAAAATGGTTTTAAAAGGAGTTCCAATCTTTTTCATTGACTCATTTAACATTCAATACGTGATGGAGCTAAGATATAAAAGACGGAGCTCGAAAAGAAACTA
The DNA here is from genome assembly GCA_026543865.1 of Argiope aurantia. Taxonomy (NCBI): domain Eukaryota; kingdom Metazoa; phylum Arthropoda; class Arachnida; order Araneae; family Araneidae; genus Argiope; species Argiope aurantia. The sequence goes on from JAPMOR010073563.1 coordinate 397,896, forward strand.
ATTCTTATTAATAATCTTCTTGATTAAATTCGATCTTTTTCTTTACAAATTTTCTTCCATGCTCGAACACTGATTTTCCTCTCTGAGTGGCTAGAAGAACCTGGCAACTCTCTACATTCATTGCAAATCTGCCTGTCCATACTGTATTTTTTTCTAGTTTATCCGCTCTCCTTTTTTAATCATAATATTTATTTTTATCTTTTTTTGTTGTTGCTCCTTCCAAGATCTCATTCCAATAGTTACCATGAGATTTGCTTGAGGCCATCCATGGAGATTGAGACCTTCTTGAGATGTGTTTGAGGACAGAGATTTACTGAAGGCCGACATATCATAGTAAATCTTCATCACCATGAGATAGGACATGTATGCAAAAATATGTCCCTTTTCTAAATACCTGATTTAAATTTTATCATATATTTAGGAAATGAGATAAAAAATGTCAAACTATTTTATTAGAGTTATACCCCCGAAATTCGAAAGCTTTAAGAAATAACCTTGCATGATGGGGGTGGGGGGATATTGGATTTAATTTTTTGGAATCATCTAAAAAACGGATTTCTGCTGAAAATTGTAAAGAAATTAGTCATTATCAAACTAATTATCATCGAGTTTTGCAAACACAAATTATATGGGAAATGTGTTTTTATTCAATGTCGATTGCTCTAGAATTAAATAACTTTCTTTCACTTTTGTTTTATGATTAAACTGTGTAATATCCAATAACATAAAATTTTAGAAACTATTATGAGAGTGGCGAAGAAACCATTTCTGCTTGAGAAGAAAAATTTCTCTCCAGTTCTGACCAATCTCTCCATTTCTACGAATGATTCCAGCGGTCAAGTATGCTATGCTCTCTGCCCTACAGGGAGAATGCCGAGTGCCACCGATTCAATTGCCTCGGTTTGTTCTTCTTTAGGGTTGCAGACGATGCGAGCTTGCTACCATGCCTTTTCGATTTACTCACAAACCAATTCCTTTCAAAGCAGTTTGTCTCCATGTCATTCATTCATTCTGTGCACATTTTCTTCGTTGGCAGAGACACGAAACCACTTATTTCTCATTCATATTTCTGGTACGATAGGCTACCTGCGATGGCGTTGAACATTTCTCTTAACATGAAAGTGGAAAGAATATTTAAAATTTGTTTCGCAAAAACTAAATACAAGTCAAATCTGGGTTCGTTATCTTCCTGGAAAGAATCTTCGTAAGCAATTCTCACGAGAAATAATTAAGGATTAAAAGTGTCAAAATCGATAATCGTGGGAAGAAATATATGTGTGTGTGAGTGTGTATGTGTTCGATTAAATTGCGAGAATGCTGCATTAGTGAACTCTTTACGCTTTTAAACTATTTGCAGAACAGTATATGTCTTTAGGTTTGCCACATTATAAAGTATTTTTCATTTGACAGTTTTACTTGCGGGCTGCTGTTTATTCTAAGTGTGCTGCTATGCATTGCTTGTGTACGTCTTGGCCATGTTTTGTCGATTGTGTATTCGTGTCAATAAACATAGTTATTTGTTATTGAGACTTACTGTGTTTCACCATCCGCCCACTACAAGCGAACCCGTTGACTTTGCGGACTCAGTGCAGGAAGTTCCGTAACATAATTAGTGATGCGTGTCTACACGTTCTGGTCTTTGTGCATGCCTCAGTTATGTTTGTTGTTCTTCGTATTTCATTATGGAATAAACTATCATTAACCGTTGTCTGACCGAATTTTTTTTTTTACTATAACAAAATAATATTTCTGAAACAATCCCCCCCCCCAGAACACAGGAGTATTACATTTTGAAGCAAACTATTTGTTTTATCGAAATTTAATATAAGTTTATTCTTCTGAAATATCCTCTGCACTTTTATTAGTTGTCACATACCTGCTGTCATTTTTCACAATTGTAAATATTTTTAAAGCTAAAACAAAACTTCCGCTGAGAAGTTCTTAAAAATAAGCATATATATACAACGCGAATAAATAATCAATGAATTTTAAAATCACGAATGGCGATTATATTTGATTAGAAACTAACTTCAAATATTGTATTTAATTCGAACTCAAAAATTTGAAGAATCTATTTAATTAGCAAAACTCAAAACTTTAAAATGGTACATATTAATAATAATGATAAAAAAAATGCTTAGAATTTCCATTTTTTATGTAGCCTTCTCCATTAACCTACCCCGAGGCACCATTTTCATCTGTATTCCTTTTTGAATCTTTTTGTAAAATTAATTACTTGAAAAGGGAACGACAAATATTTCTAACTTCTCTAGTAATATAATAACCGATCAGAAAATAAAAAGATCTTCAGGAAACACACATAACTAATAAGATAAAAAAAAAGAAAAGAAAAGGAAGAAGCGATCTAATCATGTTCTTTTTTTAGCCTGGAGGTCAAATGATGAATCTTTAGTTCCAATAAAAAGCGAACTGAGTTAAAATCCCCGAGGTTATTAAGTTCTCCTTTTGTCTCTTTATGGATACTTAATTAATTGTTGTGTATCTAATATTTGAACCATTTTTCCCCTTTTCCCAGGGACTTTTACCCACTTTATTAAATGTAAGGTCCTCATGTTACTTAAGATGAAGATATTTTTGTTCCTAGCCAGCCTAATTGTACGGAATTGTTTCATAAAGATTCGAACCACTCAAAGTAGAGAGTTGTTCTTTGTTGTTATTCTAGAGGGTAAAACATTTTCCGAGTTTGAGGGTCAAGAAAAAAGATTCATTCTTTTGGTATAAAAATGGAATGTCCTTGTTCTTCGAAATAAGAAAATATTGCTTCGAATGTGTTCTGGAACAACGATTAGTGGGATGATTTTTGTCATTCACCCTCAGGTGAATTTCATTGATTTAATTAGGAAAGAAAATTTTGCCGATGTATGTAATTAAGAATCTTATTCTGGTTCCTATGAATTTCTCCCTTTTCTCTAATATAATTAAAAGATAACAAATAAATAAACACCTTATTAGGTAATGACTCGAATGGCAGCGAAATTGTAGCAACAAAGCAAAACAAATTCAGTCTTATTTTATTTAAATCGCTTTAGAATGTTTAGACTACCAAATGACAATACACATGCAAGGAAATTTTATATCCTTATTTTCTTCTTTCTTCGAACGAAGTATTTTGTTTTAATAAAAATGAAATAATAGAATAATTTTCATTAAACTTGGGAAATTCTTCAACTGGGTAAAAACATACCATGTTTATCGTTTTCTTTTATTCTTTCTTATTTATTTTTATCTGATGGATCGACGTTTTGATATAAATCAAGAAATTTGTATTGAAAAATGAAGAGAAAAAACAAAAGAATTAGGACTTGTTGAAGACAGTTGGTAGCGAGACGGCCTAAGCCCTAAACCTTTTACGTACATTACCGCTATTAGGCTTACAACTTCTGCATTACTCTTAATGCATATGCAAAAGAATATTTTTAAAACATGATTTTCAAAGACAGGAATATCTAAATCGTGGAGATTCCACAAAATTTCAAGTTCGATTTTTTTTTTTTTTTGACGATTTCAATAATTTTTCTATACTTGAACCATATAACTATTGAACCATAGAGGTAACGCATCAGTTTCATGCAGCTGTGGGATAATATTTTGAGGCGATGCGACTTACAAAGCAGTAAAAAAAAAAAAAAAAAACACCCCTCGTAGAATATGCCTTTTTCTAAATATAAAAGTATTCATTTTGAAGCATCAACAATCCCAGATGATAGCGAAATCCCTTTAGAATTCGCATATTTAGATGAGTGCATGATCTTCTATTGGTCGAAGCCGACTTTAAAGGGCCCGAATAACTCCGATTTAAGAACACGACTCAGCTCCAGTATGTGGCCGTGGCTATTTCTCGAAAGAAATTCACTCGTACAGAGGAAGACCACCTTTGGCCAAACAAAAAACAACGAGCATAGAGAAGGATACATTTTTGTGAGGTGCCTTTAATTCTTTTTTTTTTATTATTAATTTGTATTGTTCAGAATTTGAACAAAAACAAATTTCCCTTCTAATGTGGCATAGAAGTATGGAAGAGGTGTCTGATTTTCTGATTTCAGTTTAAAATTATGATTCTCTTCTCGTTGTTTCGAAAGAAAACGATTCATTTATTTAGATTAAATTAAATATCGATGTGTGTATTCTTTTTCAGTTGATATGGTTAATTTTCATCGGCATTTTTTGAACAGGCTAAGCTGAAATATCACATTTGATGTTAGGATTACAGCAACATTCCGCATTCTTCAAGGATGTTGAACAAAAATCTCGAGTCAAATCTCTAGTGTTTTGATGAGTGTAAATGAATATTAAAAGGAAAACATGTTTGAATTATGTCAATATTTTTATTTCAAAAAACAGCAGTTTTACGTTTTGAATTTTTTTATTAATATTTTTATTAATATTTTATTAATATTTTTTTATTATTTTTATTTTAATTCTATATTTAAAAAAATATTATTTCGTTTTAAAGTATACGTAAGGATATTTTGCTTTAAAATTTAATCCGAGAAACATATTTTATTTAAAAAAACTGTTATATGAATAAATAACATAGATAATTAAAATAACTTCATGTATTGGTCAAGGTATAGTATTGAGTCTTATGATTACTATTTGAATTTTAATATAAAAAATAACAATCCGATTTCTTTAGTCTGAATGCAGAGCTAATGCACTAAAAACACTTCAGAATTCTGTCAGAAAAAAAAAAAAAAGAAAAGAAATCGTACTTTCTCAATTTTTAGAAAACTAGAGAAGAAAAAGTAATTCTATCAACACTACCTTTTCTTCATTTCGATCTTTCATTTATTTTACGAATGCTTTTTTTTAGAATGAAAAATTCAACTTGAACGGATTCCTTAACAACAGCAACAACAACAACAAAAAAAAAAAAAAAAAACCCTCTAAACAACAACAATAATAAAAATAAGTCCACCTAAATCAAGTCACATTCGGCTCTTCTCCGACGAACCGTAATGTAACAATAACCGCGACAGAACGTCGTAAGGTATTTTTTATTTTCCGGTGGCTGCGTTCGTTTCCAAAACCGCAACTCAACTCCACTCATATTGCGTCACGAGTTCTGCCAATCACGAGTCTAAAGCGACGACTGATTCCCGCCTTTTTGTAGAAGCACAAGGAACTTCGAAAGACTTTTTTTCTCCTTCCTCTTATTTTGTTGATATATATTTTTAACAGTTTTTTAAACAGGCGCTGAATCACGGTACGTCACCAGGTTGATTTTTAGTTGACAGGACAATATTCACTATTTTTAGGGGGGGAAGGGCATTTCGCTTTACTATTTTTTATCTTCATTTTTAAAAAGTTTTTGCCATTCTAAAAATGTTTAATGATACAAAAAAAAATCCCCATCATGTTAAAAAAAGTTTGGAATATAATAAGAATAGGAGTTGGTTATGAGTTTGGTTCGAAGCTTTGTTTAGAAAACAAATTCCCGCGTTAGTGTTCAGCACGAAGCCATTTAATGGATAAACAAACACGACATTTTTAAGTAGAAGGGTCGCGATGGCCTGGTGGCAAGATCTCGGCTTCGGAAATGGAAGGTTCCATCGAAGAACCGTCGCATAAGCGGACTGGTGCAAGTTAAATCCGTCGTGATCAAATGCCCTTCCGTGGGTGTCATGTGGAGCTTTGGAGGGAGGATTGCAAGTAGATGTATCGTTCCTGTCATCAGTCTGCGATTAAAAATTAGGAGGTCAGTCCTATAATATCCCTAGTGTTGCTTTAAAACGGACTTGAACTAACTTATCAGGACTAAACTAATCAAAACTAAACTGGTTAGTAAAATAGTAGGATAGATACATCATCTGTTTTGTACAAAATTAAAATGATCAAACAATTCTGCAGTTTGATTCTGTTTCGATGAAAAATAGATAATCTTTTTTCCACAAAAGAAAAAAAAAAGGAGGGTTGGGGGAAACAATTTGTAAGTTCTTTATAAACTTTGATGGACTTAATTTCAATTCAGTTTCTGATGAATCATCCTAATTTTTGAATAAATGTAGAAAATGTACACTTCAATTAAGCTTAATTTACACTTAATTTTATTTATTTTTAATTATATTAAAAGTACAATTCTGAAGCTTCAAAATAGTAGTTAGCGGTTAAACTTAGACTTACTGATTTTTCTGTTTGAAACAACAAATGCATTTTCGAAGTGACCGCGTTACTCTAATCAGGGGGTCAAGTGATTTAAACGGTGTTGATCATCAGGATGACATACAGGTTGTCAATGATGTCATCGTGTCTCGAATTTGGAGCAGTAGATCCCGAAGCATGAAATTTGTTACCAGATATTTTAGGAAGGATGTTGCCATTTTGAATTAACAGACTTTATCATTTGAATTATCTGTCTTTAAATGCATAAATATCATCTCGTCCCCAAATTCTATGCCACGTTATCAGGAATCCCTTTTTCTTTGACAGATTTGATGCTCACCATGTGTGTCAAACATGCATTTCTGCTGTTGCGTATTCCTAGTAATCAGTCCTTTCGACTTTTAATTATTTATTACACCACACACATTTTACGAACACTGAATGCCACGGAGGCAACATATAAAAACATCAAAAACACATAGGTACCAATTCCATAGGTAATAATTACCGACTCCATACTCAGTTGGCCATGTTTTTTTTTTTTTTTTTTTTTTTAATTATCAGATTGACTGAATTTCCCATCAGATATGAAAGACGCGCGCTAAGTTTTACCTTCTTAAGGGTTATTGTGACCCGAATCCCCACACCAAGCTCATGCACTTTGACGGAATCATGTGTAGAATCAATGATCCTCTTGCCAAGGAGAGAAAAATTTGCTCCAGGCGATGAGGGTTTCAACGAATTTTGAAGGGAAAATAATAATAATAATTTTTAAATTAATTATTACGTATTTTCGTTATCTGAGTCCTGATGTTATAAACAACAATACTATTGGTTACGGGTGGACGGTATTATTATAAAAGAACGCGCATAAAGTCATGAAAATCTTTCTACGGAGACTGAAAGACGGTTTTATTGTGGTAAAGATAAAGTGACATCAGGTGAATATTAATATCAGACACATCAGGGGAATATTAGATCCAGAAAAATCTTGTTATATTATCAAAATAAATTAGCGAGACTTTTCTTTATTTTAAGCAAAGTTTCCGAAAGATTTTTCAAAAGGATTTCAAGAGTTACTTAAAAAAAGCAACAAAGTCACTGTCCTCATTCGATTTTGGAATTCAATATGCATATGTCGGAAGAAAAATGACGTCATGTCATAACATGAACCTAGGCGTCGTTATATTATATAATATATTTTTCTAGGGGAGATTACATTTAATTTTCATCATCATTCTATAAGCTTCCAAAATGCAAATTGAACTTGACACACAGAAATCCATTAGCTTTCAGCAGAATCTCTGCTTTGGCTCACATCATCCTGATTCTGTGGATGTCGTCCATTGGCTGATATTGTAACTTAAATCTTTGTTACTGTTATTTGTTTACTGTTCAAAGTTATGAAAAAATTTCCGAATGGCTGCTTCAACATTTATTGTTAACTATACAAATAAACCCGTCTTTGAAATGAATCGATATTTTTTATCAACTGATTGAAGGATCAGTGAGATGCAAATGTTATGAATTTAAAAAAGGTTTCTTAAAAATGGACGAAAATGTTGGTCAACATCATTACAGAACGATTCCCGATGATGAAAATCGTGAAGCTGACTTTTTATATCTGCCGATTGGCAAAAGAGTGTGTGTGTATATATATATATAAATTCACTACTTATAAAGCAACTTAAATAATATACATATAAATTAACTAATCCGGGGATCTATTTTTAATGAAAGCTAAAATTAAAAAATTATAACCCTAGTCGGTTAATTTTAAAAGCAGCATATATTGCGAATATTGGCATTTGGTTGGAAGAGAAGCAGAATTCTTCAATTTTTTATTATTCTTCTTGCTGTGACAATAAATCAATTTTTATGCATTATTACGGTTATTTTGAGAGACCAGGCGGATAGGCGTTTCGAAAAAGAATGGCGAAAAGAGGAAAAAGAGAGCAAGGAGGCAGCTAAAAAAGAGAATGGGGATATATAAGCTTCCTTTCTGAGCTTATATAATTTTGTAAGGGAATTTGTTGATAGAGCTTTGATTTGTTCGTCGTGTTTTAGAATCAGCCAGGAAAAATAAAAGTCATCACAATTTATGAATTATACTAAAGCCAGAAATCAAATGATTAGAAAATTACAATTTCTCTGCATTCTAAATATAATGATCTGCAAGTTTGTATATATTTGCAAATTTCATTTACAAAAAAAAAAAAAAAAAAAAATGTAAAGGAAGCATTAAATAATTTAATCACTCCAATCTGAATAAAAATATAAAAGAATTTGTAAAATATTACTGTAATTCAAATGATCCTCTATTAGACGTACGACCAATTGTTTGCTCAAGGAGGGAGCAATCATTCGCATCATATATTTTCTATCAGATAACGTGGAGGCAGTGAAAAAAAGGAGGAAGATAATAAGACCGCCTAAGAAATGTCAAATCATCTCAAACGCCGATAAACCTCACATATTTATCAACTCAATAAAGAAAAACGGAGAAGTGCCACTTATTCACTACCCGATTTCGCATTCACAAAACGGATAGAGATAGGAAAACAGAAAAAAAAAAATAACAATGAAAAAAATGGCAGAACAGAAAATTATAAATAAAATAAAGCATTCCCTGCCAAATAAAGACTAGATCAACAGCAACGATCTCGGTTCCCGAGTGGCCTAAGTCTCAGAACTCAGTGATTACAATATCTTCTTCCGATGGACCACAAAAGCTTTTGTCGCTCGCCAGCATTTCAGTTAAAAGTAATAACCTTCCTACTGGTTTAAACGCATGAAACAGTTTCAAAAGTCATGAGAGCGTTGAGGAAGCAATAACGTTAGTTGGTACCAATAGTACCCAATAAATACTTACACCACTTGTAAGAGGAAAGGCTCACGGTGGTTGGCACTTTTTGGAAGAGGTATGATTGGAAAAAAAAAAATGGAAGAATGGATCGCCCTCTTTTATTTTTCTCTTTAGTATACAAAGCCTCAGAAAAAGGGTTTCCTAAATTTCCGTTGAACATTTTTATGTATATTGGAGAAGAGAGGAGATGAAAATATAGATTTCGGATACCGTGTGCCAGATGTTCTTACAATCCGCTCGCCTCGCCCTTGGCTGGTTTCGGATTCGATAAAAATAAATATTTCTGCTGTTTCTAAGGCTTCGAATGGATCGCGATGGAAGGTCCCGCCCGGGGTGTAATTTGGATTCTTTATCTACCCTCTTTTTGAAAATGATAGAAGAATCTTCTTTTTACCATCGTAAATAAATGAGGACAACAACAACAACAACAAAAAAAACTATGCTTTGCTTTTTTTGTGTGTGTAATGTTCTCAATATTTGCCGAAGAAAAGCAGTAGAGGGTTATAATTTTTCCTTTAGAATTTTTTGAGTTGTTTATTTTCGAAAGATTATGATAGGTGTATTTTTTATCTTTAAATATTGGATTTTACTTTTTATGGACAGGTGGTGGTTACTGTTCTTCCTGCCACAGCTGAGTATCACAAATTGTATACTTTTGACAAATTTCCTTTTCAAATAATAATTATGTGCAAATTGTCCAACAAGTGTATACAAGTGTTGAATAACTTTTGCACTAAAAATTATTAGCGTAATTATTTCAAATTCACAGATTGAAATGATTTAAAACCCTTTTCACTAATTATCATCTTGACGCAAGAGCCATCTTAATAAAATTATAATAAAGTCAATTTTAGAATGAAGAATCTCTAAAATTCCCCATGCACAACAGATCTTATATCCATAGATTCCCCTCTAAGGATCACATGTTAGAAGCTCACAGTCAACTACACTGCATGAACTGGCAATATATAGAAATAAATTCTTGTTCTTTGTAATTTTGGAATCAGTCAAAAGTCTTTAGAGAACATAACATAAAGAATTTTTGAATTTATTTTTGATTAATAAACAAAGTCATATAAATCATCATAATATAAACTATATTTGATGAATATTATTTGATCTACCCTTCTAATTTAGAGTGTAAGGGAGAAAAAACAATATAACATCGGTCTTCATATCAATAAATCCATTAGAACCTATTTTTATTCATCGAGAATTCCAATTAGTCAGGGAAAAAAATGTTTAGAATTTCTGCTGACAAAATTGGATGAAAACTGCGGTATAAATCACAAGAATAAAAATTTTGTTGTGACAAAAGACGGATAGAGTAGCGAACTATTAGCAGGATATTTTATTCCTTTTTGAAATAAGATGCAATATGTTTCTTTAGAAGTTCGATTGCAGAGCAGTGAAGAAAGAAACCTGGACGATATTTGCTTTCCCTCGTATTCTTCCATTCAAAAAATAGTAATAATGAAAGCTGCTCTCCTTTTTTCCCTGGAGGTATTGCTTATTCCATTTAAGAAGTTCATTTATTTAATGCATCGCTGAATAACTATACAGTATTTGATCATGAATATTTAATTAAACAACTTCTCGACTCTTTTCTTCACTCTCAAAGTGACAAAAGTTCATTGAATTCAAAAACAGAAATAATATTTCCGCAATATTTTCATATTCTGAAGTACAGTGCTAGAATCTTACTTTTTTTTTAAAGGCAGCATTCTAATATATTGAATATCATAGCATTATTTTTAAAATTTTAATCTAAGCTTAGCAAGTTTCTTTCTTATTTAAATGTAGTCATTATTTCCGTTTTTTTATATTTTCAATATTTGTACACTAAACAATATCAGTACAACCATAAAATGTATAGTATCTAAAAAGGTTATATCCTTGACAAATATATATAACAATTTTGTAGCCATTAAAATCAGAGTGATTCTAATTGTATTTCAATAATTGCATTTAATAAAATATTAAAAGTTAAACATTTAATTATATCATATAAATAAATAACAAATGAATAGATGTAGATGCCTTAACTCTTATAATAAGAAGAATTACCATTTGCTTATAAAAACGTCTAATAAAAAAAAATCTTTAGAACTTGTGAAAAATCCCCTAAATAATTCATGTTCACTTAATAAATATCACATGACAACAAAAATTGGCTTATGGAAAAGAAAAAGTATAATATCCGTAAGCTTTAATACTTCGAACGACCTTTTCATAGCTTCAAAGCAAACTAAAATTCTTAATTAAAAATAGCTGTTTAAAATAGAATGCTTTTTTTAACAGAAGAAATACATTTTAAAAAGACTTAACATTAAAAAAAAAGTTTGCCTTCAATCGAATCAGTAAAAATTGTTTTTGCAAATTATATTAAGGAGTATTTTTAGATCAATCGAATTTATTAGATAAATGTAATTATATAATTAAGATATTTTTATCGACGACTAAGTCATATTCAAAAAATATTGTATAAAAAATGTTTAGACTTAATTCATATTTTATCTACACGGCATAAAGTTTCGAAGGAGGAGAATATAAGGATTGCAATTAAAAAAGGAGGGTCGCTGTTTTGGTATTTTGCATTGAGAGTTATTTTTATATAAGCACGTCTTTTGTTCATAAAAGTGAAGCCTCTCACTGTTTCATTTTGCTATCATTAGTTTGACTAAATATTTTTTCCCATTCAATCTCAAACGATGCATTAAACTTACGGATTTTTGTGCTGTAATCAACACTTTATACTTTTTAATCGGACTTTTAAACAATGTTTTGAACTGTAATTCCCAATTTTTAAAAACGCATATTACTTTGAAATGAACAGATTTTGCATTGCACGGCACAAGCCATTTTGTTTTCGTCCACTTATGATCTCGCTGTCCTAAATCACACAAGTTTTAGGTTAGAACATTTATTTTCAACTTTCTCGAATCTGGTGAAACATCTGAGTGAAAAATATGTGAATCTTAGCCTATGAAGGTTTAAACTTTTTCTTTCCAGAACATTTCACTCAAGAAACTGAGATTTACGACAAATAATTAATGACAGAGTTAAAATATATGACGTCGTAAATCAATCCTGTTTGAATAGTTGTTAATAAAATGATGTGTAGAATCATCATAAAATTGTATTGAATGAAGAAAGAACGTTCATAGAAAATTGGCCCGATTCCAGCTTGTAATTTTTCAATAACTTCCGTTCTAATTTAAGGAATGATTGATTCATTTGTGTTCATATAATATAAATAGAGTACAGCGCGCCTAATAAATTTAGGAATCCAGTGAGATGACATACAAATGTTGGATGCATCAATAATTCATCTTCTCTTTACTTCTGAAGCTCGCACAGAAGATTTGGTTCCATTCCCATCATTAGCTCTAGACATTATTTCATGATCAATATGTGTTATTTTCCAAAATATTATCTAAAACACAACATAGAGTCATAAAATCCATTCTTTAAACTAAAATGTTCAATTTTGAAACTGTAATAAAAATGTTTATCATCCAATTATCAATTTTCTAAATCAAAACGCTGCTCGTCAGATGTGACCATGTTTAAATAAATTCTTACACCACAGAAATGGAATAAATTTCGTCGTAGCTTGAAAAATGTATTTATCAAAAATTCATAAACAATCAGATTCTGTTGAGGAAAAAATAATCATATTAATAGCAAACGTACTTTTATTTTGAATAAAAGAGAAATTTTTCTACGTATATATTCACAAAATGGATTGAATGCTGATTTCATATTTGTTTATTAAAATAAGAGGAACAGAGTTTCTAGTAATGAAAGCTCCACCCTCCACCACACATTTTTAGAATTTTTATTATTTTTAATTTAACTTGTCTATGCATTTTTATTTAATGTAAAACGTATAAGGAGAAATGATTTCATTATTACTTTCTTTATGGCTTATTAAATCTTTTCCCAATCATTTTGATATTCAATTTATAAGTTTTATCATAATAATTCTGTTTGGTCTCTCCTTTGAAATATCATGAATATATATATATATATATATATATATATATATATATATATATATATCTTTACCTAATTTTAACAACTTAAGTATAAATTTAGTAAATAAAAAGTAAACGCAGTATGTTACGATTTCTAAATTAGATGCTATTTGGATACCTGCAAAACATTTGTTAATAAGAATCTAATTTTAATGATTAATACAGGAATGTAATCTTACAAATAGCCCTTCTTTCATTTCATTTCCTTTATCATCGCGTCGCTTCTATTCATTGGAATATAGACGACGATACAACGAAATGATGTAAACTGAAATATCCCAAATAGACGAAAACTGGATATCCAGTATTCTTTTCTGACTAAATATATTATGCATCCGCATGGAGAGAGGAAGTCTCTGTCCGTAGCAGCATTTTATATCATTGATGGCGCAACCTCTACTTCTAATGGATTGGATTTTTCTTAATTGAATGCCGAAATGGCCGTTACTGCAACAACTACTCGAGTTACCTATCCAAAGACAGCTGCAGCCCTCTTCTTTTGTCGATTTGTTGGCGTGTTGAGTTCGCAGGGCACGTGAGGTCTATTATCTGCTGAGAAATGTGATGAGCATATAAACTGCGGAGGATTTGTTATGTCAAGAGGAGATCACTGCAAACGGCGGGTCAAAATAGATGTTGTTGTTTGTCATTGCAATCATTTTGTGAATGCTGTTGCAATTATTTTGAGGATAAGGGATATCGCTGAGTATGAAATGGTAATGTTAAAGCAAAATGTTTTTAGATATGAATTTTTATGAAAAAAAAAGCATTATTATGTTAAGTAATTTTTAATCATAGCTGTTATTAAAGCATAACATGACCAAACATAAAGCATTATTTATCATAGCAACAATTATTAGCTTTATTTTATATGTCAGAAATACGATTTTTAAAATTTTATATATGGCTATTAGGCCGCTTAATTCCCCTTATCAAAAAATGTATACATTTTCACAACATAATAGAGCAATTGTTGCTTAGCAATGAATTATAAATCACGAATTTTAATGCCCATTCCAAGACTAAAGAAAAATTTGAAAATTTAAAAACACGGAAAGAGTCATCACTATGTGTTAAGAGGTCATTTGAAAAGTAAATGCAATTTTTTGTATGACTTGTGAGAAAAAACGTTGCATTTTTCGCTACGAAGCTTTTAATTGCAGGAACCGCACGCATCCAAATGAGAGACGAACAGTGATTGCTAGTTAGAGATTGATTTTGTAAATGAAGAAGGGTAGGTTTGTGAAATACTGATTCTTTTATTTAAATATGAATGATAAAAGGAGGGCCAATGTCCATATTAAAAATTTTTCTTGATTTATAAACACGCCAAATAAAATCATTCTGTACTTTACAGTGAGAGCGATCAGAAAAAGTCGGACACTCTTTTTAAAAAAATAAGAATTGAATAAAAATTTCCAACAAAATGTTTCTCTGGTCAGGTCAGTGTAAATGTTTTAAACTAACAAATGAAACCAAATAGCGCGACTAGAAACAGGTTATATTTTTCTGTAAGGTACTGATTTTTACAACAAAAGCATTGATTTTCTTAGAGTGTAGCATTTTATTTAAATTCTAAATATAAATTTTTTTGTTGCTTTGTGTTTCACCAAAGGAACCGTGTACTAAGCGTGAGACTGTACGAAAATTAAGCATTTTGAGAAGTTTTGTGACTTTTCTTCCAGATTTTTGAAAAATCGGCTTACTTCATAGTCAAATATATAAAAGGTAATCATGATTTTGAGGATTCTCTCAGTTCCACTTCCGAGTTCCGCGTGAAAAGAATCAGGCAGGAGTGCATCTCACAAACTCTTTAAAACTCTTGAAAGCGGTTGGAACTACGATATCGCTTACCTAAGAGGCATGTTTCATATGCAAAAAGTTCAGATGAGAGGCATTTCACTTCTTATTGCTCCTTGCTTTTGCCATCATCTTGTTTACCTCACTGAGTTTTCAAAGTATGTTTATTATAAGAAACACAAGCATCTTACATTTTCCTTTAAATTCCATTCTTACTTTGGAGGGTATATTTTAACTAAATAATTAAAATCCTAGAAAGAAATATTTTAAAAAGAAATTGTTTCTTTTTTTATTATTATTATTAAATTGCTCGTTGTATTCTGCAGTGGCATAGCATGGATGAGTGGAAACGGGAAGAATAATATCTTTATGTCCTCTCAACTTGATTGCTGTCAGAAAGTAGAGAAAATATATTGTGGAACTTCAGTTATTAGGTTTAATTGGGACCAAACTAATATGTGGAATACGTGACGAAATAAAATGACGCATATAAGGAAAAAAAATTATTAGTTTATAAAATATAAATTAAAGGGCTACGAAAACAATGTTATTTATAAGATTTTGGAAGATTTTATTATTATTGTCCGAGTTATTGTTTGTTCCTACCGTATCAAAATATCACTGCTTGAACTTACCAGTGTCAGTTCCTTCGCTGTCTTTACATTTTTTAATCCAAAAAGATTTTATTTGCGAATTTCTTTCTTATTTCATTAAAATTCACCCTCCTTCCCTCGCCCGTTAAAACGACTTAGTCAACTGCAGCTTTGAAAATCTGACTTTTCTGGACTTTTTTGATGGCTAGCGCCATTTGTGCTTCTTTGCCACTCCCCTTTCGTTGCATCTGCTACAAGTGAATTCAAGACATTCTTCGCAATGTTGTGAAAAGTAGAATTTTGAGAGAAAGATATTTTTTTCAGCAATGCGAAAGGATTGTTTCTTGCTTTTGGAATAAAACATGACGAGCATCAATAAATTGAGGCTTGCCGGAAGAACAAATCTGTCAAATTTGGTAGATCGAGGAAGCTCTCTGGCAATAGGTTCTGGAATGTTCTCTAGGAAGACAATCTGCTCTCATTTATCGCAGGTAAATCCTATTTCCACTCACCTAAAGAGTTGCACGGTCGCTTTGATCAGCACAAGACATATACTCTTTACGATGCTCGTTTGGCTCACGCTTATTGTTAGACGAATGATTAGGAGCGCCACAAAAATCAAATTTTAAAAAATAGGATCCAGTTACAGAATATAGTCCCTAAATGCACATTTGGCTGGTCATGTCTAGCCGAAAAGTTAAATTTATTGTGCATCGCAGAATTTGTTCTAGAACAAGTTTATTTTGATGGTTTTAAATTTGGGATGCCAAAACGAATGGCTTTTCATATTTTTTAATGAGACTTTGAACCTTGTTTTATAACCACAAATAACGGTCACTAGTCCGGAATATCTATTTTCACCTAAGCAATAAATTTTACAAGAGAGCTCATATATATAATTTCTCCTTTTCCGTCCAACTACTTTATGAAATCCCTACATGCCGACTGACGCGATAATAATCTTAACATAGTCAGCAATAAGAAAATAGGATCTTTTTTATTGGCTGGATCTTTCTGGCATTAGCGATGACAATGCCAGATAAATGAACAGGGGCGGCAGGCAAATCCTTTTTAAAGTTTTGATAAAGTCTCTTATCTCGAAGGTGCAGGGCAAACAGACCAATCCACCTAAGAGGCGAAATGCAACCTGACAAACCGTAAAAAGAAAAGGGAAAAAAAAAAAAGAAATCCTGTTAGTAATTTGGGGATATTTTTATGGCCTTCATCATAATCTTTGCCAAAGAAAAAGATGGCCATTTCGGGGTGGGAGACTGATCAAGAAAAATGGCCGAGAGAAAAGAACAGATTGAGAAGTGTTACACAAAGTGCGTCATTCATCGGCTGTAATAATGGTAACAAAACGCTCTCCCATTTGGATTTAACCTACTGTAATACTGCCGCTTCGCTATCCCTTTTCTTTTTTGGCACTCGTCACTTGCTTCAGCGAATGGCTATATATTGAAAATTACTAGATGACTTGAAATCCGTTGAGAGAACTGATAACCAATCACTGAAAGCACTCGCAGCGTGCAACAGCCGTTAAGTTTCACCGCGAAAAACGACGACAATTTGATGTTATTGTTTCTTCTATTCCTTCTTTGGTTTCCGGATCTTTATTTTGTTCATGTGAGAAGGAGAAAGAAGTAGCTTTCTCTTTTCTTATGTTTTATGTAGGCAATAGACTCGAATTCGTAGTATGTCCGCTAGAGATAATGAAATTGCATCATTTCTAGAGGACTGAATTGGCTGCAGACCTCATTGCAAGAATCCTAAAAGATTCGCTCCATATTTTGATCCCATTTTCATCTTCACTTTTTTTCACTCTCCTCTGACTTCCTTTCATTTCTTCCAGAACTTGAGAGTTGCGATGACAGATATTCTTCAGATATGTTACAAAGTGTAGCCGTCGACAGAATTTTTTCGATTTTAAAATACTCTAATGCCCAGAGGGTTAATATTATGAAGAAAAAGCTACAGTTCTTGTAATATTGCAAGAAATAAAGTTGCTTTGCTAGGATGTTCATGAAAGATATTTTGAGGATTTCGGAATAAGAACTCTAACATTTTAAAAGTCTAAAACATCAATGTCTTTTATCAGCTACTTTTCTTTCTCGATGAATTCCTTTCATTTCTGAGATTTGAGGAAAGCCCAAGGTGGCGGTCACTCTTCAAGAGCATCTTTGATTGTGCATCCTTTGCTGTAGGTCATTGATATTTTTCCTATAAAATTCGGAATTTAATTTCGAGTTTACGGTAATCCGGGTAAATTACTTTCAATATATAATCAATGCAGGCAAAAATTTGAAAATGCTTTTAGCATTTCAAACTTAATTTGTTTTTTTTTTTTGTTTTTTTTGTCATGTAACTTTTAAAGTCAATTCAAATTTTTACAAAAGAAACTTTACTGCGAAATATGAAATATTTTTTATGACCTCTCGAAGATACAAATGGGACTTTATCTGGATATCGTCGTCCAGTTTAAGGTTTTTCTAATTTGTATTCGAATTAATTGCTGTAATTTTTTTTACTGATATCCAGTCAATAAAATAAGTCATTGAAGTCATAATCAGTATCAAATGTAAAAAGCAGCAAAAAAGTTCATTTTAATCCTGCTTATTAATTGTTAAAGCACATCACATTTTTCTGGCGTAATTCGACAGAAAGTATATACTTATAATGATCCATATGGGATAGGTAAACGAACTCTAGAGAATGCCCAATTTTATAGGCATCCCTTAAGATTGCTGGCAAAGATCTTGCTCTAATATCTCTTTTTATAAAGACCGTTTTACTTCATAAAGAATTCAACGTATTAGTTCCTTCATAGAGCTAAATGATTCTAAAAATATTTTGTAAAATGATAGAAAATACTATTTTGTTGACAGTGATAGTTTCTTTTTTCAGTAAAGTAAAGTTTGTAAAGCAAATTTGGTGATTAAATTACAGATCTCCATCAGATTTTGGGTTAGTAGCTCAAAGAGAAAAGTATTGTTTTAAAACGCATATCTTCGCTATATGACGAAGATAAACACAAATTGTGCTGCATTTGTTTAAAAGAAATCGATCTCTACTGACTTGCCCTGGTTCTGCAAGTTTTTGGAAATTAATGGCAATCGCGTTTAAAGGAAGCTTCTGATGTGTGATATTCAAGTTCAGATCTATACTCAGTATATTTATGTAATGATTTATTTCTTATTTAGTCTCACTGTGAATACCGAAATAAAAAAACAGGCGTTCTTGCATAGGAGTAGCGCGTCTTCTCCGTTTTCTGGGCGTCCCGGGTTCGAGACCCCGTTCGGGCATGGTTGTTCTTCTGTGTTCTATCTGTGAGATGTGTGAATGTGCCCCCCATAAAGAGGTGTTGTGCAAGCGAATGTGACACATGAAATAGCTAAGTCGTAGTCTCTGCCCTAGTTGGCAATACTGAAAAAACAAGAGACGCCCATTTGGCTTAAATCTCTGACAGATAACTGTCAGCTGACTTGTTAAGTGCTATAAGTCCCGACAACAACAACATGAAAAAAAAAATACATTACATATTCGTGCATTCCATCTTTCATTCCATTATGTCTTCCAATTACTGTAAAATGCAAAAAGATATCACAGCCATTTTTCTTCGAAACATTAGAATTATATTAAAGATTATGTGATTGCACCATCAACTTGCAGTATTAGTGATAGCTGCTATATTTCAAACATGAAAAGGAAAATAAAATATGGGTACAGATTTTGTATATCCTTTTTTAGCATCAACAGGCAGAAAGCCACAAAATAAAACTTTTAAAATTTCTGATATCATTCATTTTCTCTCTTTAATCAAATTCACTGAAGGAAAAAAAAAAAAGGTTTATTGCAACACTCTGGCCATTCAATTCCCGAAGGGAAAATTTATTTATGTATTATGTTTTTCCACTTACTGCCTTTTTCCTGATCTCACCCCTAAATCCATAAAGATAAAAAAGGGACGCTCGGCCCAATGACCGGAAAACAGTCGTTATTGTTTCGGATCCGGAAACGGGATTTTCCGGAAACCACAGGCAGAAAAAAAATTCTGAAAAAGAAGCCCGGTACTAAAAAAGGCTCTTAAATAATAGGAAGTTTGTTCTTTTGGAGGATAAATGATTCGTAACATCTATGGCCCTTCCTCGGAAAATTTTGTTCCAAAGTTTTTCGTTGATTTTGTTTTGTTGCAGAATTACAGTCCGCCTATTTCCGGTCGCCGAAAATGGGACTTCGCTTTTTAGTTGCGGCCCGAGAAAGCAGCGTAACGCAGTTTATTTTTAAGCCCTTGAACACACCCAATCAAGGTTTATAGCTGAGTTTTTCAGCAAATTTGGGAGAACAGTGCTCCTTTGTGAGGCATTTCTCATTGCAGTTTTCGAATCTGGCTGTCCGTGTACGTAAAGGTTGGCTAATTGCTTGACATTAATTGAAATAAGTTACATTTTAAGATCGATGCATTTCCTATCTATAATTATTTGCAATAAATTGGATAGTGAAAAATGGTGCAATGTGTGTTGACAATATTTATGTAACAAGAATTCATGTGAGGCGATAAATTTCAAAGCTCTAATGGAGAACATTTGCTTTATTTCTTTGATTATTGATATGAAATTATTTTTTAAATCGCTTACAAACAGTCTTAAAAAGTTTTTTTTATAGATTTTTTATTAAAATAAATTATTTCCATGTTTCTAACGATAGAATTTTATAATCGTTTTTCTTCTCCTCCCTTCTTGCAGTTTCGAAATTTCGGACACCTGTGAATTGTTGATAAAACAATGCTATTGAATATTTTCAGCATTTAATTATCTATTTATTCGTGTATTTCATTACATTTTAACTCCGTGCTAAAGATTTGTATTTAGCGCAGCTGGCTCAAAACTGCTCTCCAAAAAGTATACGATGCAAATGACACAAGCATCAGTAAAGATACATTTTTTCCAAGGTTCCATAATAATTCTGGAAAAAAAGTTAAAACGTTTTTAAAACGAGACTTTATATGTGTATTAAAAATTCTTCAAGTATGTAATAAATTAAAAAAAATGATTCACATTTTAATTTCTAGAGCATTTCTATCAACGCCTAACGCTTTTGTGAAAGTATTTTGATGCAAATATTTTTTATTTGAAAAAATTCTATTATTTATTATACTAAGAACATCACGTTTTTGCTTTATTTTTTTCATCTAATTTTGCTGAAATAAATCCAAACAAACTTTAGCTAAATTAACTTTGGTTTAACAAAACTCAGTGAATATTTACATCCTCCCAAGTTCAGGCATGTTTTATTTTGTTAAAATTTTATGTCAATAATAATGTTTTTAATAGCGTAATGAAACAAAAGGATGATTTTAATTCAACAATTTTTCCAACAGTCCAAAAGCTTAATCCTTTTAATTAAAGAATTAAAAATATACTAATAAATATCAAACTTAATAGCTCGTTAAGTTACAGAATTTATGATTTTTTGTTTAAACTTTGAAATTAATCAAAAGAAATAAAGAGTATTTAGCATAACTGCGTCATTTTTGTGATATAATTATGCAAGAAATAAGAAGATAATTCCATTTAAAGCCATTAATCTGTAATATAAATTCAATAACTGCAAAGACTATGGGCAATTTTTTTTCGGAAAAATTTCATTCATTAAATAATTCTCCAAATTTTAGAACAGACATAAATGTTATATTTCTGATTTTTTTATTGTAATAAGCTCTACTTTGTATTTAAAAATGCTTTTTACTTATATCTCCGATGTTAAATATTATTAAAGAATTATCAATTCTTAAAATTAATCTAGCCGTAAAAAAAAGATTCTCCTCCCCAGGTGAAAAACCCCTGATGCATTCCACTCTTCGCCCATTCAGTCGTCTGCTGTATAATTCAGCTTTTCCAATCTGGCAATGGCGGATCTCGTCATCAGCTGGGAGAAATCGAGAAATTAATTCCGCAGAATAAAAAGCGGGAGAAAAAAACAATGACTTCCCATTTCAATGGCGAGCCGAACGAAATAATTTGTGTACGTCAGTATTTTATGCTGTTTTAAATTGGTCCAATATACGTTTAGGGAGATATTACCGGCGACGGCGACTTTATGGTTGTCAAATAAAATGACGCCGTATGCAAATTTGTGTGTGTCTGATTCTTTTTATCTGTCATAGTCGACTTCGAAAAAGAAAGAGGAAAAAGAATTCCATGTCAAAATCTAAGAGAAAAGAAGGACTGATTAAATCAGTCTGGAGTTCCCGGTGAAAGAGAATGGAATTTTTAGGAGGCCGTCGCATAATGAAATTAGTTAGGCGTCTTAGTAACAGTGAAATATTTCATTATCCATCCAGAGTGTTTTATCATAATTATTTTGCATTAGTTATCGCTGAATATTCAGACGATCATTTTATTCCTCGCTCTCTGATTCTTTTATCTTTCAAAGATTTTTTTTTCCTTCCTTTTCTTCATTTAGATAAATGGAAAGGAATTAATAAAAGGGAAAAACGAACAAAAAAAATGGTGAGTTCGTATTCATCCTCAGTTACAGTTGTGATTCGTCGCTTGAGGCTTTAAATATGTTCCATTTTTTTAAAAATTAGTTTCTGCTCTGGAATGTTTAGAATTGGAAAGATATGTTATTGAGGATCATTAAGTATCTGAAACTGAAAATAAAACTGTAATCTTGATTGAAAAAAAAAATGTAATTCTTCAGATTCTCTTCTCGTAATAAAATATAAAATCTTAAAATAAAAATGAAGTAATGTGTTCAGAAAGATGCAACTAAGATAATATGAAATGATTCCTTCTCAGATCTATGAAAGATGAACGCCCTCCGAATATATAAAAATGCATTGAATTGCGTGTGAAAGAGAAAAACGAAATTCTTTTCTATTTGCGAGAAAGAACCAATACAAACTGACGCAAGGAATCAATTGTATATTGCTGTGAATGGTATATCTCCAGATGCGCACACTTTTCATTAAATTTACTTTCTCACGTTTTGCAAAATAGCCCTTGTGTTACTTTCGAATGGGACGTTAATATAATTAATCAAAATGAAGCATGTTTTTTTAAAATGCAAATTAAACATAATTTTTAAAAAATTTCCAAATCGATTTTTGTTTTACTCTCTTCTACTACAGTTCCAAAACTTGTCTGTTCTTCATGAACTCATTTGAATAATTTCAGAACTCACTTCAAAGATGAATGAATAATTATTAATTTAATCAACTTTTGATTCTACTCCATTTAGTTGTAACTCGGAGAAAAAAATTATTTTAAAATTTCATAACATTTGCAAAAATAAAAGTACTAAATGAAAGATTAAACTGCAGAAACTAAGTAAAATAAAATAAAAAATGTATTTCTTATTGATATTAATAAACTTATAAACTAGAATTCTTTAAAATGTTTGCACCTTTTTAAACGCCGTTTTTAGTACATTTTTAATTTCTGTTCATTTAAATTGTTGCTGATTATGCATAAGAATTATTTGAACTACCATCAGATTCATAATTATAGTTCCGAAAATTAATAATTAAATAATATAATAATGAAAGATAAGTTGTATTAAATAGGATGATTGCTATCAGCTCCCATATGTCCATATACAGTCTTTCAAAAAATAATAATAACCTTACTTTTATTTAATTATATAAAAGTAGGATTATAGTATTATTTAATAATTATACTATAATAATTCTATTTCATTTCTTAACCTTGACTTTCAAGTTTGATTCGTGTATTGATTCATCATATTTTCCAAACAGTAAATTCTTTTACAGATGTATTTCACACAGTATTCGGAGACGACCCTTTTAGACGATTCTATGTCACTAAGGGGTGAGACGTGGAGGGATGACAACATTTCCGGAATTCTTCGCCATTCACCTTGATTCCCACCCTATTAAATACTATTTTCGTACATTTTTTTTCACTTGTATGTGAATATCGCGTCGTTTCAGATCTTATTATTTTCTTTTAATTTAGTCTATCAATAATCCGAGTTTACTTTATTGTTAAATGTAAACATTTCCTCTCACTCCTATTTTGAAAAAATAAACCCAACCCAACGCATGCGCAAATGATTGAGGGTTTTAGAATTCTTTGGCAAACAATAGAAAGATGAAGTATACTCCTGTCCAAAATTAAGGTCACAAACATAAAATCTGCGAAAAATGAAAAACCATTCACTGTGTTGGCACGAAATTTGGCACAGATGTACACTACAATGGAAGAAAAAACATAGACATATAACAACATGGAAAAGATTTTAATTGGGAATTAAGAAACACGGTATATCAAAAATTGTTACATTATGAATCAGATATAAAGCATTTATCCCGGGAAAAGCCTGTCTAATATGGAATGTGACCACCGTGCACTGCTATACAGGCTTCACAACGAGCTTTCATACTGTTTATGCTTGGGGCAACAAAGCCCATTCTTCCAAAAGCACGGCTTTTAACTCTTGGAGAGTATTAGGAGGAGTGTTATGCTGAGCAATGGCTCTTCCGAGACTATCCTAAAGATGTTCAATAGGATTGAAATCCGGAGACATCAAGGGCCAGTCCATATGTCGAATATCCTCTTCCTCAAGAAAATCATCAACGATCTGGGATCTGTAGGGACGCGCGTTATCGTCCATAAACATGAAGTCTGGCCAAAAGATCAGCGGAACAACCTCACATAAGCTTCAAGGATCTCATCCCTATAGCAATGTGCATTGACAGTACCCGCATCGAAGACGTGCAGTGGTGTACGACTGCCCAGCGTTATGCCACCCCAGACAAGGATTCCTTTGCCACCAAATCTGCAGATTTCTTTTACGTAGGTGGGATGATAGCGAGCTCCTCGCTCTCTCCAGATATAAATTTGACGAGTGTCACTCTGTGCGGTAAATCTCGACTCCTCACTGAAAAGAACACGCCCCCATTCTTGCTGTGCCCAAGACTTATGTGTCCGGCACCCCAACAATCGGGCGTTTCTGTTGGATGTAGTCAAAGGGACGCACTCAACTGATCGCTGGGCATAAAGGGCCCTCCAGGCATCTTGCTCTGTGACGACCTTGGCCGGCCTTCCTGGTTACAGTACCACTAGTTTGGAATTGATTCCACAACCTGGATACCACTTTCGGTGCCACTCGTAACCATCGAGCCATCTTCGCTTGAGACTGAACCAACTTCAAGCCTGCCAACGGTTCTCCATCTCAAGGAATCATCTAAACAATTATGAGGACTCATTCTCACTGGAAACAAGTTATTTTTTTGTTTTTTGTTTTAATGCAATATTCACAAAATTGCAGGCAAAATTCCCAGATGCCTAAACGGTCTAATTTCAGTAGTTCCTCAAAAACTAATGCTAAACTACATTTTTTTCCCACAACAAAGTTTAATATCGTGTTACCAGTCCTTCAGAATATATAAAATGTAATTTGTTTAAATTTTACTTCTAGCCATTTAGAATTACTTTGAAAAACATTTTTGTGACCTCAATTTTGGACATCCTGAAGTTCCTAAATAACCAACCATTTTGTTTAAAGTCTATTTTTAAAAGGACTAACGAAATTATTTAAAAACGTGAATCGCATGTTTAGAAGAACAGTTAATTTAATCGATCCAATTTCATGACGCATTCGAAATTCGACTAGTCCCAGGGTCGTAAAATCTTAGTTTAATGCCACAGAAACAGAAGGGGGGGATTTGTAATTTAATTTAATACATAATTTGTAATACTGGTTTTAATATTAGAGTGAGATCCAGACTCGTTCATCGAAGCATTCAATTGTACCGCTTTTGCCATTGCTAAAATTATAATTTAAAAAAAAAAGCTTTCTTTGGATATTTATTCCGCTTTTATTTTATAGCATATGCACTATTTCTTTTGCAAGTGCACTCATTTCTTATTGATACACTCAATTAAATTTATATCATTCAATATTACAAAACACAATTTAAAATCTAAAAAAAATTGAAATTCTTAAAATTAGATTAACAGTCCTCGACCCCTTTGGAAAAAAATCAACTTCCAAAAAGTCTGGAGTAACTAACTGATCGCCACAAACGGCTCTTAATCAGCCTCAAAGGATTGACTATAAGCAAAGATCCTTCCTTGACATGGAGCATGAAAGGTTTATAAAAATTTAAGCGTCAAGTTTTTTTTTTTAAATTTATTTATTTATTCTTTTTAAGTATGTATGAAGCATTTCTTTAAAGCAGAAAAACTAACGACAGGCAATAATTTGATATTTTTCCATAAGCAGGTTTAATGCGCAGCTTTTATTTGTTCAAATGTGAAAATTAAATGATATCGAAAAGTTCAGTTTTGTATCCACTTCTCTCCCTTTTAAAGATCTGAAAATATAAAAAATGCGAAATTAAAACAAAACTTAACATAATCTTATATAATATAGACCTCTCTTTAATATCGTATATGAATTGACATGAATGTTGTATTAGATGTATTAATAATATAATAATAAATTATGTTCCAATGCATCTCACTGTTTATTATAATTGTTGAGATTTGCACAATAAATACTTATGTGACCTACAATTTTATTTAATTTTATCAAACTTCACACACACAATTTTTTTTGTAGTTTTATAGAAGGCGTCTTATAATAAGCCGAAATGAAAAATTTCGGGGCATTAAACATTTTCCCAATGTTTTTTACCTTTGCACAAATTTTTAAATTTCAAAAACAAACAAACAAAAAAATTGAAAAAAAAAAAAAAAAACTCTTGAATAATTTCTCACTTAAATATAAATTTAAGATAAGCCTGCTTTATTGATCATGTGGTAACACGCGATTATTTGCGGTTGTTAAATTCCAAAATATTGTTGAAAAACTAAATCACAATTTTTAAAAATAAAATAAAAATACTGTAAAAAACTCACAAGAAACCGCAGATTTTTTTCTCTTCCAAAAAATACAATGTTTTAATCGTACATAAAGATTGGGAATGAAAATTGTTATAAATCATTTTCGGATTGATTAGCTTCGGCAATTTTTCGAGGAATCTGCGTCATCCATTTAATGAGACAATCGGGAATCAAATAATTTCCAACTTTTGATGAAGAAGTTGGCAGATTTTGCTGTCGTTCATCCCAGCAGCGGGCGCAAGTGAAGGAACATTGCTCCTCGAAATTCAGCAGAAAATGAAGACGGAGAAATCCTAATTTCAAGTCATGTACAAAATTTTGAAAAACATTGGTAAAAAAATAAAAAAAGGCACCCTTGTGATTTTAAAAATGTCACTCCTCCCCCTTCTTCTATCCCTCGTGGAAGGTCGCCGCACCGGGTGTTTCCCGAGGCCAACTCCATAAAACACCAACGCAATAAAGAGAAAGCGTTGGCATTCCGTCATCCGGACCCTTATGTATTTATATAAATTTATGAAGGCAGTCCTTATTTATATTCCCTACCGGAATAGGTTGAATCGGACCTCCCATGCAGGCCTGTCTCCTCTGTATCATTTATTTCCAATTTTACTACTCAACGTTGTAGCAGACGGTAATGAATTCTCTTTCCTCAGAAAATAGATATAGATAGAGATATAGTGCTTTATTATACTTTCTTTTTTTGTGACTTGTTTTTCGACTTTTTTTCATCGTTTCCCGTTCTTTTTAATTTATCGCCTGCATACCGAGGATTTACAATAGAAAGAGGCTCGTGAATTAAGAGGCAACTTGTGGGTATGTCGCCTGCAAGAAAAAAGATGGCAGTAGGCGAAACTTATGATTTTTTTTATCCTTTTCTTTTTGTTTTGTTGCTTTTGAGTAATGAAATATGAGAGTATATGAAAGGTTTTCTTGATGGGCATCCCGCTGATGGGACGGGTGTTTACGAAATCACAGCTCCGCTTTCTATTGAAATGGGAAGAATGCTATCTATGTACGCTTGTTTTTATAAAACATGGTCTGGTTAGGTTTGTCGATATTTTAACTAATACTGTACGATTAACCTTTTAAGCTACAACTTATTTTCTGTCAATACTCTTCAAGCAGACAATTTAATTTTCTTAGTTTTAAGAGAAAAGATTTATATAGAAACTGGCAGTTTTTTTTTGGTTTTTTTTTACATAAAAAGAAAGAAAACCTTTTTATAAATGAATTGCAACTGATCATTGACAGTTTGCTCAAGAAAGTTCATGACGAGCAGGATTCATCATTTTGGTCCAATGTGTTAATTTAGTGGATACGTATCTATTAATTAATCAACATTAAAAAAATCTACGTCATTTTATTGCCAGCTTTTTTAAATTAAGAAAAATCTGACATTGCATTGCTTTGTTAGGGCAAGAAGAAAATAAAAATAATTTTATTGTTCGAATAATTATTATAGTAAATAAGTAATTTTTTAAATGAGCGACAGAGATTACAATGAAATTTCATAATAACCCGAATAGTATATTGAAATAGTCTGCGCCACAAGGACATACACACGTTTTCAGAAACGCACCAGAAAAGAAGAGCACATATATCTGAAGATCAATCTAATTTGTTAAGCAGTACTAAAAATATATTTTAAAAATCATTAATACTAAAGTGCGGTTGCATTTATACATGCTTCTCATGGTCATTCTAGAATTTTAAAATTCGTAGCAAGTTGCGTCGAGCTGTAGCTTGCCCGTTACTGGTGGATGAAAACAAAAATCTATCTAGTTCAAAATAATTAATTTTTTTGATACTCAAATTACGACAAAAAAAAAAAGAAAAAAAAAACGAGAGAGAGAAGAAAACGGAACGAGGAGTATTAAAGTTTATAGACACAATTGGAGAATATTAGCATTTTAATCTAAAAATTCTTTTTCAGAATGTCCATTGAAGAAACAATACAGTTGCAATTTTGTACACATGCGTAATGCTTACAATTGAAAAAAGGATTCTAAAATTTGTTATATCAAAAAATGTTTTTTCTATTAAAAATTTTGTTTCCTAGAAATTTAACTTAAAATAATTTATTTCAAAATCATCGTTGACCGTTGAATAAAATAAGAAATGAGTGGTGTTTAGTTCGGTCTTTAAATTTTTAAAATAATGTGAATTAAAAATTCTTATGTTTAGCTTCTGCTGTTTTTTTTTATTGTTATTATCAAGAGTGATAAATTTTACATAAACCAATCGAAGAAAATTATTTTCTTTCTCTCCTAGTAAAGCCATGGGGCTAGAATGATTATGAAAAATTATTTTTTTCAGCTAAAATTCTTTAAACAAACCATGCAAAACTAAAAATAGATAAAGAATCACTCCAATTCTTTTAATGATAGCTTTTCTATAACATACTTAAATGCGCCTTCTTTTATAGGTGTATTGGGTTTCAGGAATTTTTTACAAATTTAACCTTATTGTAGATTATTGCAACCTTATTTGTAGATTAAGGTTGTATTAATTATTAAAAGTGAACAAAGGTTTACTTTGAATTCACTGTTGCAAAACATCTTATTTCCTTAGATTGGTAGAATGTGATATGAAGCCTTGTTTCATAGAACTAACTAGACATGCAATTTTAATTTTTTCCAGAATTCATTTGCAAACAGTAGTGTCAATCAGACATTAAAAAAAGGTTCTTATTTTATAAAAATAAATTCTGCTGTTTAGATTTATTCACATAATACGTTGTACGGTCAGATTAATTTCTTTTTTAATTCTGTTCCAAAAAAAAAAAAACATTCACGACGTATCCACTTCATTTTCACTTCTGATAAGAGTGTCTGTACCTCCAGTGAAAACATCTTGAAATAAATGGTCAAACTCTCCTCTAAACATCTCTAATATTCTCACAATATCATTCATCCAGTGTTTAAAAAAATTAACATCCACCTTCAATGATCTGTTATTCGTCCGTGATATTAACTGCACTCTTTGATGAGCTATTCTGATGTATTCTAATACTGATTAGGTGTGTGCCGAAAGTAGCGTTACTCATAATTGAAATAAAAGGATAGAATTTAAATAGACATCAAAGAACTAGATATTCAAAAAAATCTTTCATATGCATGAATACTAGATGCAAAAAAGTGAAAGACAGCCAAAGGAAAAAAAAAAGCCGGAACAAAAAAATAAAGGAGCAGGCATTAAAAAAAAAGTGGAGAAGGTCTAAATGGTTCAAGCAGATGAGCTCACATAATATTCCCCAATAACTGTATCATTGAAACCTAATTAGTAAATAATAAAATTCATCAGAAATAGAAAACAGGAAAATGAAAGTTAAAAAAAAAATCTCATCACATCCACTGCAGGAGCTATTTTAAATGATGCTTGCAGAATAAAATGAGAGCCCTCTTATTGGTTTGCAATGCACGCAAAGGGGTGGAAATGAGTTGGATCAAGTGGCTGATTCCGGAGAACGTGTCAATATTTTATTTTGCGATAAATAATCTTTGATAACCTATTTCAATGAGCTTACAAAAGAAATTTTCGGAGACCTTTGATGATTTATTTAGGCTTATGAGATAAGTCATAATGTGAACAGTAGGGAAAAAACCTAAATCGGATAAGTGTTTGGGGTTCTAGAATTGGTTCTTTGATTTTCTTAATTGATATATATATATTGGTGAATAAAGTGAATAAATTTGGGAAAAACCTGATCAGTTATTCCACCGAAATTTTATTTTGGGATATCTCTCACAGCTTCAAGGCGGTGAGGGCAAGTGGGCATTGATAATGTATCCAGGAGACGAGTTAAAATCGGGAAATGAGTTTCCTGTTTTTCCGTATTGCATTTAATACCTAGATATCACGATAATTTTCATGTAATTTTTTCCTTCCGGTTTGAACAAATCGATTGAAAAGGGGAAAAAAAGATCATTTCCGAAGAAAAAATGATTCATTTGATATATTACTCTATTTTCATGTTGATTTGCACTGAGAAAAAAAGATCAGTACATTTATATATTTTTTACTATACATTTTGTTCAAATTAAAAATATTCCTATTGTGGACACTGTAAAAAAGTGATTTTTCGAAAGCCAGACTTTTGTGATATACGTTTTAGAACAATGCACACTATGCTCTATAAACACAGTTTTGTCGCACTTATAATTTAATCACAGCAATAAAGAATGCCAATTACAAATTTTTATATGAATGCAATAAATGTCAATACCAAATATCTATTCACTAAAGGCAAATAAGGTATAAGATAATCATAATGGGATGTATTCCAAAATTTTAAAAAATGATTAATTTTTCCTAAATACGTTTCTTGAAATATTTTTATTTATGATATATTCGATTTGTTTCAGTTTTGCAAAAAGATAATTTTGTAACGATTTTTCACTTGCTTCTTATGCACTAACGTTTCAAGCTTTTTAAGTGCTTGTATACCTTCAATGACAAGATATAAATTATTTATTTGTTGATTTCGTATTCGTGGCATCAACTGACAGTGCATTAAAGATAAAATAATGATTTTTGTTTATGTCATAGTTTTTATACTACTGAAATTCTATTAAGTATAAAGATGAAAAATATTCGAGCAATTTTTTAAAAACATTTTTTTTCCTTATTTCCTAATATAGATTAAATTGTTGCCCTGAAAATGATTCATCAAATATTCAGTCGTGTGATTTTCTTTCTTTGTCGAAAGCTAAGAATGAAGAATTCTATTAAATATCTGTATAGCTTATAAAACAAATAAAAAAGGTAAAGTCACAATACTGCGAAAGATAGATGAACGTAGCACGTTACGGGGCTTTTTCATTTGAAAGTTTCCTGTGCACAATAAACAGAATTTAAGTAAGAGCAAGACAGAACTGAAATAGCATGACTCTGACAATGTGAACGGTATGCATCATTTGCATGGTGTTTTCTCCTCACGAGGTATGCGAAACGATTAGTTATAAATAAAGGGATAAAAACATTCAAAATTTCTGCTTTTCGGAAGCTAATAAAGATTGAAATTTATAAAGCAAATTTTCTTTTCTGTTTTTGCGCTATCCACATTGCGAAGAGAGTAGCATCGGGATGTGACAACAGCGCTCTAGAAGGATTGCTTTGAGTTTTACTATCCAGAATTTTAAATATTTATTTAGCTAACATCGCTTTCAGATAAACAGCGTCTGATTCCAATGATTATGAACATTTTCTCATAAAGGAAACGAAAATAAGACGATATGTCTTTCAGGATCCTCTTCGACTGACGTGAGAATGATTTTGGAATCGTTACTTATTTTGTTTTTTTAATGTGTATAATAGAATAGATAATCGGATCTTTACTTAGTGACTTTTGATTTTTAACAAGTTCCAATCTCTTGGAGGAAGTAAAACTGACATATTTGAAAATAGAAGATTCATGTTTTCCATCCCAGCTAAAAAACATTTTTAGAAAAGTTATGGTTGGAATGAAACTCAGTAGGAAACATTCGATATCTTCACTAAGCAGACCATCTTAGACAAGCATTGTTCCGCACAGAAGGAATGATGTTTATCGGAATGTAATCCGGAGAAAGTTCGAAACAGACTTCCTTAATCCGATCCGAAGAATTTTCTTAACAATGATTCAGGTCAGAATCAGTCGGTTCTATTTATCAATACAACAATCGTATCTTTCTGCGAATGCTGGATTTGTTTAAAAAGGACATCTTTATCTGTCATCGTTTCAGAGGTAACAATACCTATAAAAATAACAGAAAATGTAGCTTTGAAGCAACTTTTTTTGATGATTGCGCAAAAACTGCCTCTTTTTACTTTCTCATATGCGAAGTTCTGAGGAAATATTATAATCGACAAAATATTCAAACTTGGGATCCATGTTTTAGACCTAAAAAACACATTTTAGAACAATGTCTGTCCGTCATCTGTCTGGGACAAATATATCTCAAAAATGCTTACAGCTTTGACAGAGGAAATTTGGCACGTGGATAAATTTTTTAGATTTCTAATAAAGTTTGTACAAAGTTTCATTCAGAGAAAATCCTTCCAAGTTGATTGACAAACGAGTGTGACAATTTTTATGGGGGAGGAGACCTTCTCTTGAGAGTGAACGGGGAGAGCACTCTCTCTGGTTTAATATTTTTTTTTTTATCATGCTTGGTGCCGTCGTTGGAGTTATAAGTTAATACAAATATACACAGCGTACTCAAATCGTGTAGGTATTGAAAGCATTGTATTACATTTTATAACGAAAATATTTCACGAATTTTTGGTAAATAATTATAAAATCCTCACAGCAATATCATCACAATGTCGCATCAATACGACAGAAGTGCCTTTTTTTCCTTTATAGAAATTCAGACTGAATTAATAAATATTTTTCAAATTTTGTTTAGAAATTTATGATAAAGCACAAGAAAAGTTTTTTTAGTGACAATGAAATAAACAATTGATTTTTTTAAATTAATTAAAGGCTTTATTTTCGAATATGAAACAGATTATTTTATCTTTAGAGTTGTCATTTCTACTGAATAAAAATTTTGCAGATATTTTAAATTATTTTACCGAGTTTCTACTTTCAAATTTTGTATCATTCCTTAAATAACTATTAACACATGGATATTTTGGCTATTTCTAAAAATGGTTTGAAACTACTGATGTTTTCATTTCAGTTTTTAAAAAAGTGTCAAGATAAATGCAATTTGTATATTATTTTATGTAAAAGCATTTTTACATTAAAAATATTAAACGTGAACATATTTTCATTCCAAACAAGACCCGCTGAATCAATTAAAAAAAAAAAAATTCCATCAGTTTTTCAACTAAAATTTGCCTTTTGCCAATAAATCTTTTATTTTCAGATAACAACGACCACACTCTTAAAATGGTGTCATTCAAAGCTTTAGAGGAACCTTTTTTCAGCCACGGTAAATACTTCCACGGAAAAGTCTTAATTTATTTTCTCTCTCTTTAGTCACAGAATGCAATAAAACAACAAAAATAATAATGATAAAAAAATCACAGCGTCTCGTTCCTCTAAGTATCGTAAATTGGCTCTTGGAAAAAATTCTTAAATAATCAGGCCAAAAATCTTGCTCGTTTGATTCCGTTGAGGGGAGGACCAGAGTCGAGCAGGCAGACGACATTTCACCTAGGTAACAAAAATGACGTGACGAATGTTTCTCAGTGAGTTATTTATTCTCGTCCCCTCTCTAGCACTTGTTCATGCGAGGGGTGGAGAAATTCCACAATGCCCTATTTCGGAAATTTAGCACTTCAAAATAAAATGTGGAAAGAAGAGAAGAAAGAAGGGACAGACATGCTGTTGTGGGAGATATATGCGTTCTTTTAATGACTGAAATTCCGGTTAAAAAAATGCTCCGGACACTGATTTAATGGCGTCCGGTCCAGGCAGTCGGCCTTTTCTACTTTTGTTCTTTTCCTTTGCTTTTCTTACTTTTTATAGGAAACTGATTTTTTTCCTTCTTTCTTTTCTCTTTTCGAATGAGGATTCCATGTCAGTAGTTACTGCAGTAGTATAAAGTAAAGAATTAATCAGGGTAAGGTGTTGAAGAATAGTAAAATAAGAAGGCAATTCTTAAACCATAACAAATGGAATTTGTACTTCGTAAATGTTTTTCTTATCTCGTACATTTGCTTAGCTTTTCCTTTGCAGGAAAAGTGTGCACCAGGGCTCTAATGAATCAAGACAGGGCCGATTGTCTGATGAACTTCAATCGGAAGAAATGTATCTTCTCCAGTGATTTAACTACCACTCTGCGTGCTTCGGCAATGAAATTAGTCACTGCTGTCAATTCGGCTATTCTACATTTTTCTCCAATAAAAGCACAAATACAGGCGAGTTATCTTTGAAAGTAAAAAAAAAACTTCTTCGCACTGGGCATTTGATACAATATATAGATCTGATTTATGCTAGAAAAGCCATCAGTGGGTTGTGATACTATTTCGGCATTGCAGACTTTCATTGATGGTGCACTGGTAGCAACTGAGAGATATATACGTTTATCCCGCAGTAAATATATTGAAATCATTAGGGGTTTGTATATGCCATCAAAAACATAATTTGTAAAAAAAAAACAAGTCTCGCAACTCAGTTCGTCTATGGTAAAAAGTTGTGAGATCCATGTAATACCAAGTCGGTCAATTTATTCAGTCCCAACTTAAGGGTCCTTCTGTCTCAAGTTATTACGTCATTAGCTAACCTAACAACATCTTATAGTGACCATATCAACATTAAAAATCTTTTATGGTTTAAATAAATAGATTGACTTGGACATCGCATGAAAACACAATGTATCTTTACATTAACATATTATATTAAATTAGATTGTTTAATGCGATTGCCAAGTCAATCTATTTATTTAAACCATAAAAGATTTTTAATATTGATATGGTCACTATAAGATGTTGTTAGGTTAGCTAATGACATAATAACTTAAGACAGAAGGAGCCTTAAGTAGGGACTGAATAAATTGACCGACTTGGTATTACATGGATCTCACAACTTTTTACCATAGAACTGAGTTGCGAGACTTGTTTTTTTCACAAGTTATGTTTTTGATGGCATTTCATTTTTTTGTAGTTAGTCCTTTTCTTATTTTTGTATGTAGTCTTCCTCTTTTTCTTTTCCGGTACTACTTCTTGAGCTTCAACTACAGTTTTTCTCAAAGCCCACTCCCTGTCTCTATGGGTTTTTCTCGTAAGCTTTGATGTTACAATTTTTGACAAGACAACTGTTCGCTTCTTAGTCTGTAGTATTCACAAATTGAGGATTCCTTCACTTCAATACTTACAAAGTCGACATTAATTAGATGCATGCCGTCCAGACTTGTAACTCTAAAAAGTGCCACGTAAGCTTGACCGGATGTGAATACTGCAGAACGGATATCCATCAGTGCATTACATAGACTTAGGCACTGACTTTTGTGTATAGTTATAGCATAGGCTATACATATGGGAAACAGTTCGCGATGAACATAAGCTCTATCAATAATTTCAAATTTAGTTTTGACCGGACTAAGCTCGTAAACATGTTCTTTATTAAATGTAATGTATATTTTCTTAATTATTTTTGTATTTTCCGGATCAACCTTTACTCTTTTTTCACCATACCGATAGAACCATTAACTAAACCAAGAATCACGTCAATATTTCGCCTTAACATGACTTTTGCTCCTATTTTTATAATTATGTTCTCTTCCAGGCCTGCAGTCATAGAAGCATCGTCTTCATAATTTTTTAATGCATTCACGAGCTCTTCTTGTTAGGTATATGGGGCAATTTATGCTATCTACAGCTGTAAGTTTTATTTCGGGATGTGGAAGAGATTTAAGCATTGTAGTATTTAAGCATTGTAGTATTATTAATGTTCGAAACTTTGAGAAATTTATCGATCCGTCCATTATTAAAAGCATTTTTTAGTTTTTCCTTGATTTATACACTAAACACTAATTGCATTCTAAATTTGAATTTTCTATGTCTGCTAGAAGTGTCTTAGAGTTTTGATGATCGATCAGTCAGCCAGTGACAAAATTCACAAACTTTGACTAGTTATAATTCTTAAACTACTGGTTCAAATTTAATGAAATTTGAAATATACCGAGTTTATATAATGCCTGTTTCGGTCAGGCTTCTAGTGTTATCCACAACCAAGTTATAGGGGGTCGAAAATGGCCTGAACTGCTTTGAGAAAAGGATGGAACGTCCGTGTCGCTTGTTTTTGCCTGACTTGGCAGGGGGCACTGCCGTGCCCCCAGATATACTGCAAGCATTGGAAAAGTCATTAACGACAATTTTTTTCAGCTCTTCCCCACAAAATAGTAAGGAAAATGAGAACGGAATTGGAGGCATGTGTGAAATACTCAATCACTTTAGTTCAAATATTTTAATCTTTCTTCGAAATTTTTGCTATGTTTCGTTCGAAAATGGAATAGCACAAATCTAATGTGTGCAACACATCTAAACTGGATTTCTACATTATATCATACTTAGGTGCTCCCTGGTCATTTTGTCCTTTAAAAGGTGTCACCCTTAATTTTATTTTCTGAGTCCTAGACGAATATTGTACGCTACCAGAAGAAATTCTTCTTTTTGAGCATGGCTGGGTGGGGTAAAGAGATGTTGATGTTTTATTCGAAGATGCCGCTTCATTGCTATGTTTATGCCACTTCTTTAAACCGAATAGGGTGGAGTGAAAAAAAAATACGAGTTCAGGACATTACTGAGAATGGAAAAGACAAACGATATTTATTCTTTGAAATATCTCTCGAAAAATTAGTTTCTGTGGTTTTAAACAAAACTTTGAAGTTATTATTTTTTGATTAATCGATAAGGTTAAAATCCAACATCCTTGATCTCTTCTTTTAGCTGGAATTTGTAATGGATAATCCAAAATTTGATATAAATTTGCAGTTTTGCTTGTTAAACCACATGCCAATGTTTAACCGCCTAGTTCTACGTTTTCAAATATCGTGACAAAAAACACACGAATAGACAAATTAAAGTACTTGGATAATAGACTTAAGAATCATAAGGTTAAAACAATTGGAAATTATCTTTAAAAAATGAAGCACAAGTTTTAATCGACCAATAATTCGGAACACGGTGGGAATGCAATATTGGCATCTCTCAAGGTTCATGTGCTGGACTTCATCTTTGTTTTCGTGGTCATCGAGATACGAAATCGCCTCTGTTCAGACAAAAACACTTTGGATCATACGCTAAAAATATTGTGATAAAGGTAATAGAAGCCTTTTCATCATATCATTTCACAAATGTCAACAAGAGTTTATTAGTAATTTCAGGGATTGGGGAGTCAGAAAACAACTCAAAATTTTGTTAGATTAAATTATAATTTATCACGTTTAAGAATAGAAAGGGTATATAGCACATTTCTCCTAGACTTTTACTTAATGACCATGGAATTTCATACTGAAAAATACAATAGTAAAAACATATTTAGATATCCCTTTTGATCCTAAAACATCTTTCCTTCCACATTTGAATGAAATTCAAAAGAAAATATTTATGAGAAAGCACTCAGGATTTCAAGAGTTCATAATGGAAGGCGGAAGGCAAAGGTCTTCGGCTGCAGATCGTCAGAGAAAACCTTTGCTGAGAGACCTGGTTTTATGGTAACCGCATTTGTCAGAGAGACTAAATTTAAAGTAAATCAAGAAGTAGAAGGATTTGACTAAAATTCATTGCATAGCCAATGGAAAACCTCTCTATTCGATAATGAAAGTACCCAGCAAGTTTCTAACTGAACTCAACAGGTGGTGCAATCGAATCAAATGAAAAATTTGATTACATGATTTATATAAATAGATAATAGAATTGACAATGTCTTTGATCTTTATCCAAATAATGATTGTAATCTATTTAGATTAGGCAAGCATTGCACTCTAATTATGGCGGAGTTGAGAGTGGCAGATGAAATACTTTATCGATAATAAGATTATCCCAGATTCAAGCTCAAGAAAGTAATAAATGAATGATCGAAATCCATCCATAAAAAAAATTTAATTATTTTTCATAAAAATGCATAAGGATTGGCTGAAAATGAAAAAGCTGACAGTCTAGAAAAATAATGCTACCAATAGAGATTCAGTTACATTCATTTGAGTTAAATGTGCATTCAAATTAAAAATGAAAGCAAGATGAAAATGATGAATTCATGATTGGATAGATGGCGGCTATCCACAAAACACAGATGGACTTGTTTGATCCAGAGAAAGGGTTGCTTTACTTAAGTTTTCAATGCCCATGGTATACGCCTCATAAATTCGGATTTTTCGGCAAGGATTGTGTATGTTCTTATGGAAATGCCATGAGTGCGATTCCAAATATAATCAAAGAGTGTAAACTTTGGAATAATCAAAACAGTGAACAATGACCTATTAGATGAATGGCTATGAAATGGAAAAACTCCAGCTAGTCAGAATTTTTTTAAAGAATTATTGACTTAATAATTTGATGATGTTTAATTAACACTAGTTACATACATCATTTTTTTAACGTTTTTACCTTGTTACATTTATTTATCTAGACATCGTGTTTTTGTTTATCCATTTATTTATTAGGTGCTGCAGGCATTTTCATTTTTTTTTTAACTTTTCCTTATATTTTAATTAAATTCTTTCTTTTTTTATCCTCGAAAACGTGTAAACATGTTTAATTGAACTGGTATAATTGAAGATTGAAGCAATTAAACAGGTATAAGTTAATCATTCTTTTAATTTGTGTCATACTGCTTGGTATTCATATTATAAGTGAGCCACATATAGTAATGGCAATCATGTTGCAAATGAGCCACCTGGCAGTCTTCCATTACGGCTTTTGGTATTGTTTTCTTTTAGGCATCTTCCTACATGCAATCTTTGCAGAGTCTGTTTGGTCTTTCATAACTTCAAGTAAGAGTCTCTCAGTAGTATGTAGCTTCTAACACGGGTCATAAGAGAGGGCATAAAAATACTTGTTTTGACGTTATTTTTATAACATAATCATCGGTAAGGTTTAGCATATATATATATATATATATATATCTTCCAAATCGTTAGATTCAACCGAAAATCGTTAATTGTTCCAAATAAATATACCGGTGGTTAAAATGCAACACTACTTCTATAGAATTGGCCAACAATATTGAAATATCGATCTAAGTCTGAAAACACCATACACAGTGATTTTCGAACACGGGACATCACCCATTAGCATCGAATTGATTTCTCAGGGACATTGCATTGGGCACCTTATTCAGCAGATAATTAATTTAGGTCATTTCTATCTTTGAGGTCTCATGAAAGATTTTGTTCAAAAGAAGAAGTCAAATGAGCCTAATAATCCCTAAAATGTCACAACTGCTTCAAAAAGTAAGACACACATGCACCTTTTTCACATTTGCACATTTGCACATTTTTCATTACGATGTGTTATTTCTGAAGGCTTACATATTTTTTGAACTTTGTATATTAAATTGCTTTCATATGTTCGAATTGATTAAAAATGTTTGTAATAGTATTTGTAACGATGCGTGTTTGTGTTTATACTAGTATTTGTATGTGTTTTTTTATTTAGCTCAACTATCAGCATAGCTAAAACTGTTGTTTAATTAAAATGAAACTATAAATTTCGAAATGTAGACACGATGAATTACTGAAAATAAAGGCAATTTTATTTGGTAATTGATTGATTTTTACTTAATTTTTATCTGTTTTAAGCTTCAAAACTGGCACAAGATATTTTTTTCCCTCTGCAAGCCTTACTAAAAAGTAATACTTGCAGACTATTTAATTTCAACTATTTTAGGGATTTGTTTTATTTTTTTAACTGTTAATCACTTCTTAAAAAATAGTATCTGACTCTCTGGAAATGCTTTCATAAATTTAATGCTGTAAATGTGTAAAGATTTTTTTGAACAGAAATGTTTGAAATAAAAGGATATGCTTGCTTTTGTGTCGTTTTATTTATTTTTTTCATTTCGAAATGCGTGTATATGCAGATATGTATGTGGTTCTTTTATTTCAAACTATTGAAAGTTTATTCCTTCCTTTGTATTTATTTGAATAATTTTTATTTTGAAAATCCTTTGTGAGATATTTGAAAACAGTAATTTGATTCCAGAAAATTACGTTTCCCAAAGAATCAGATTCTTTAAAATTTTCTTCTTTAAACTTAATTTGATCTTTTAAATCTTTCGCGCAATGAAATAAAAAAGCCGAAATAGAACAAGAATTTAGGGGAGACACCAATGGCTTTCTGGAATACAATTGCAATGGCAGAAAATTTTAATATCACTTCTAGGAAATGCCTCAACAAATTAACTGTAGTATTCGTGAACAATTTGTTGCAGAGAAAAAAAAAACAAGTAAAAAAAGATTCTCTTTCAAAAGAAATTAATCTGCAAAATCTATCCTTACTTTAATCTACCAAGAAAGTGTCTAGATCTTTAATATCAACTAACTCAACAAGGTTCTTTCTTTTTCTAACTCTTTTAAAGCGAGAATCATTCCAAATTGCTCGGCAGCCTGTTTCACCGAAACTAAGGCAAAATTAATTCCTCTGGAGAAATTTTCAAACGGAAAACCTTTAGAATATTTCTCTCGCGCTCCATTTTCTCAAGATCTTGTAATCCAACCCCTTATTGCTGTCGAATTTGCATTAGCATATTTCTGTGCCCATTCACATGCAAATTCGAATTTAAACGAGAATTCGCCGATAGTTAATTTAATGAAATATAAAGTATTCAGGTTGCAAGGCGCGAATCGAAGGAGAAAAGAAAAGAACACAATCCCACCTTTAAAACGATTCGATTTCTTTCCATTCAGTTTCTTTAGAACTTATCTGGTAATAATTCCGATGCGGCGATGCCAGATTCCATTAGCTTATTAACGTGATGGATACGGTAATAGGCCGTATGTAAAAATTTGATTTTTGCGAGCTCTGAGGGCACGGAAAAATCGTATCGGATTACAAAGGAAGGAGTTAAATTTCAAATATAAATAGTTTAACAAAATGTACGCAAGATTAAATTTTTCTTTGACAGGAAGAATTTAACAACATTTATTTAAATTAGACGAATCAACATCAGTTCATAAATATCAACTTTTGCTATGGAAGATGTTTTTAAAAACTCTTCCGGGTTTTTGTTTTATCGTAAAAGAGTAAGTCCTTTTTATAAAAGTATAGAAGATAACTTTGGAAGTAAAACATATAATTATCTAAACGGAATCCTTTGAATCGTGAAATGAGATGATTTGAAGCAATTATGTTAAAGAATAATCCCGAGTTGAAAATTTCATCTAGATGTGTAGAGTTAATGATTTAAATACGTAAAATAAAATCAGAATTTAAAAATTTCATTCAATCTTTCTAAATTTTAATTAATCAGATTCCAGTGACGCATTAAATTTCATAAAGCATATCTAAATGGTGATCCATCCAAAAATATTTTATATTGCGATGTAACCATAAAGCTGTTAAGTAGAGGATAAATAAAGAAATTCTAAAAACATTATACATCAAACAAATGCGGTTATTTCAAAGCAATACTTCTCTAGAGGAGGATGCATAAGTTTCACAGATTCTCCCAAACTTTTCTGTTTGGTACATTCCAGTTATTTCTTTTAACAATGCCAGAATTTAAATTTGTATTTACTTGTGTTTAGACCTCTAAAACAGCAGAAGAGACAATCCTATTTTTCCATATTTCTTTCTGCTTTAATATTTTGTTATTTTCAGCTAGAATTTCACTTTTTTATTCAATAATAAAAGCCTTCGATTGCACAAATTTTAATCGTAAACATTATAATGAGTCGAGAAATGACCGCAGGAGCTTTTCGTCTGAAAATTTGGGAAGTTGTTATTAATGTAGAATTAAAATAATTATCACCTATATTAATCACTGAAGTAACTTTTGAAGTATCTTCTCTTCTATTTGCACGAACCATCGCAATTCTTAATAATTATCAGAATTCATTTAAGAATGAATGATCATCGTACAAAAGAGATTTCAAAAGCTTTTGCTCATTAAAATATGTTTGGAACATTAAATCATTCTTAAAGAGGCGATCTCTCATTAAAATGGAATAATTATACAAATGATTTAGAAAACAAGAATAACGGGCGTCCCCGAATCGCAATTGTAATAAGCCCTTTTCACGGTTGGATAAAGCCTGCGAAAGATCGCTGCCGATGGGAATGATGCATTGTTCTTTAAGGGAATAACGAAAGCTGAATATTCAGATTTCGCAAAACTGTTTAAAGTTTATTCTGCCGGCTTTGGGAGCAGAATCCAGCGTTTTCTAGTTAACTCTGTTGGTTGAGAAGATTTTGCTTTTATTCACTTCACTTCCCTTCCACTTACGCTGCAGACGCTAAACACTCACTACCATCACTATAGTTCTAGGTTTACTCTCAGTTCGGTTGTCGCTGCCAGTTTCAATTTCGAATCTCGTCAGATGTCGTCTGCATGGAACATGTCATTTGAAGACTTAATGACTGCGGCAGTTGTTCGACGCTCTTAGTATGAAATATTTAATGGAATGGCTTTAGACGTCTGGATATGCGAGATATTTTGCGTTTAATGCTAGTGTCGAATAGATATAAAGTTTAATTACGAAATTCTTTGGTGGCTTATGATGATTTTTAATTTAAGTTGTAAAAGGAAGGATACTTCTTGCTAAAAATTGTATCTTACTTGTAATAAAGGAAACTTAAGTCTAAGTATTAAAGGAATGTACACTGTGATTACTACGATTTATTCTTGACAGATATTTTGTCAACTAAAAGTTTTTCTTATTCCCTCTGACATTAATTGCCTTATTTACATCACCTTGAGAGAACATTAGCTGTCGTATTTGCCATTTAATTAGAAAATTAGAAAAATATTCGGATATAGATAATT
This sequence comes from Argiope aurantia, assembly GCA_026543865.1. Taxonomy (NCBI): domain Eukaryota; kingdom Metazoa; phylum Arthropoda; class Arachnida; order Araneae; family Araneidae; genus Argiope; species Argiope aurantia. Next base: position 440,609 of record JAPMOR010073563.1, read on the forward strand.
GACCATGTATTTTTTTATGTATATCAGATAACAATGCTTGATGTACATACATAGCTATATCAGGCATATCTTGAAAATGGCAAATTAAGAAGCCATATTCGATTTTGTTTTCTTTGCTGGTGATATAAGTTTTTTAATAAGTACAAAAGTTTTCTTGATTTATTTTAGCTAAATTTTTCAATTTAATCTTCAAAATTTTTTGACACCTCAGCAGTCTGTGGTAGGCACTTAGTAACAAATATATACAAATATGTCTACTACTATGTCCATAGTAGACACATTGTATGATAACATAGGTCTACAAAAAAGGCTTTTCAATTTTAATAATCTAATTTTCATAAAAGTTTAATAATGATACTAAAAATGAAATCCGTTCATTTCTATCATGGAAGGGGTAAATTTTTTTTCGAAAAATATTTTAGATTTTCGTGAAATCACGGAAATCAAAATACTTTGATACTTTTATTTTATCATCTCTCCGCATTTATTTTCTAGCTCTGTCAAGATTCCAATGATAAATGAATTTATGAAAGCGTTTCTATCTCTTATAATAAATTTTCCTCTTTTTATTAAAACATTATTTTTCTTCTGTTGAATTTGCATAGGACAGTCTCTTTTAATCATTCAGTAGCAGTCAGCATTAGTTTCCCATCTTCCCTGATTTCCTCTACATTAGTACCTACATTTTTAGAATTATAATCTAAGTATAAATGGGAAATGAACTTTTAAACTCGTATAAAATCTCGAAATTTAATTACATTTCTTTTCTAAAAGAATTATATTTTCAGTCCCTTTGATTTTTAAGAAATTATGTTACACATAGTTTAAAATATTTCCAGGCCTCCTTTCATTTTTCATTTTGAACTCAAAATTTTTATTTATCATTTTCCTCATATTTGGTCCTACAAATAAAAAAATTATTTTTGAAAAACAAACTAAAAAAAAGTAAATATTACTTCTGAATAAAACTAAAAAAGATACAACTGTATTTAGAGAGCGCTAATGCTGCTACGACTGAAACACAGATGAACTTAACCAAATCAGTAAAAATACCAAGTCAATATTAGCGAAAAGAATAAATGTAGAATCAAAAAGGAAAACATTAAGAATCCGGCCTCAAGACTTTCTCAAGGGTCACCCTCAGGCAGGGATTCAAACAAGGGATTTCTTCTGTGAGGGGTCTGATTTTGTTCGACAATATTGACCCCTCGTGACCCTAAAATCCCCTGAAATGGAGGCCTTAGAGATTAACCATTTTTCACAGAAATAAAACACCAAACTACAATCTCCAATTTAAGCGGAAATTATAATAACATAATATAAACTATAAAAGAACACTCACCACCAATTATATAAATAAAATAATGTGTGTTTGAAACATACCTCCTTTTTGTGATACTTTGTTTGTTGTAGAAATTTTTCTATGGAATCTAAACTTGTATGAAGTAGTGAGGTTAAAATTTTCTATGAATAAATTAAACTTTACCTTTGAATAGTTTTGATTCCAGGTTCTAACAATTTACTCTTATTATATCAGAATTTACTATCAATAAGCAAAATACATTTCTCTTACAAAATCTTAAATTCCTCTTTATAAAAACAAATGTAGCAGAAGCAAATCGGAGAATTAACTCATAGTATTTCTCTTTACCGCTCCGCAAAATAAAAGCAAAAGGTACTTCCACTCAAAGCTCGAAATTATGTATACGTCTACAGATTTTACTCTGCGTTTCGATTTGTCAATCCTTCCCCTTAAATATTTTTTATTATAGACTCCACTGTCTTACATTTTGGGGCATTTTTCTTCATATTATTTTTTCTTATCAAAGTTATACAATTTGTAAAAGAAATACTCGAATTCCGTGCAACAATCGACCGACCAATGTACAGGGTGATCAAGAAGGTGTTCGGAGCTCTGTAGTTTGTTATTTACTGGACGAAATATAACAAAATTAAAGTTAGTTCACATTAAAGTATGCGGTTTCGATTTATCAAGGAAAAAAATCAATACCAAAAAACGCCTATAGAGGAAATCTTGACGCTGCAATCGAAAATTTTATTATATAATTAACTTATATGGCTACTTTATGACATGACATCGAAGATAAAAGGAAAATTTAGGGGAACTTATGTCATTCTACAAGAATTCACGCACCGATTGCGTTGTCTTTATGTGAACGCGGGTTATTAGTCAAGCTGTTTTATCAGCGGGATGAAAATGTCAGTGCTGCTCTTCGTGAATACCGGCGGTTAAAACAGTTACATAGAGGACCGATGTCCATAACTAACTTACGAAGAATGTTTGAAAGATTTGAAACAACAGGAATTTTTGGTGTGCAATCAGGCCGAGGACGTAAAGTTATCAAGCAGGAACAAGTTGATGAAGTTGCAACTGTCGTTATGGATCAGGCGATAGCTAATAAGCAGGTTATCAGCAGTGCACGTTCAATGCCACGACAAACTGATACCCCGTTCTTGACGATGCAGGAGATATTGCGTAAGGTCCTGAAATTTTATCCGTATAAGATAACACCCATTAACTAATGACACTAATCTGAATCAGGAGAATTTCTGGTTGTGAGGCAGTTCTGGTTCACTTGACAGGCGTTGTGTACCAAGGACATGTTCCTGACATTCCTACTTTAAAAGATTGATTAAAAGATTCCTACTTTACTACACGAATGAATTCTGATATGCTGCGAGCCACCAGAAACTTCGGGTACCGCATGCAACTACTGGAACATTAAGTTGGTGGTCACCTTGAGGCAAATTTGTAAATTTCTATAATAAACATTTTTTATTGGTATTTGTTGTGTTGCTATTTATCGTTTTCATTGGCAGTCATGTATTCTTTTTCCGCATATTATGTGTTTGCAGTGCCAGAATTACTCCTATCGGCGTTTTTGTACTAATTTTCGTTTGATAAATCAAAACCTCATACTTTATTGTATATGGTGGCCAAATGTTGTTATAACTCGTCCAGTACATAACAAGCTACAGGGCTCCTGTTATTTCTTGATCACCCTGTATATCCTCCTCAAATCGCTATAAATTGAACATTTGTGATCTGAACACATATTGTATTAACCATCATTTCAAAGTACTCTTTTAATTGAAGTAACTGTAGGTACAGAAGCGTGCTCTTTTTCATAATGTAACAATATTGAATTAGACTTATTGTTGATGAATCAATAAAAAGTTTATTTTAATCAGGTTTGTATTTCATATTAAACTTCCTATAAAACCTGAATCCTCAATAAAGTCATCCGTCCTCTTGAGAGGACCAAACTTTTCTTTTTGAAATGATAAGGAAAAGTTATGCATTGAGAACTACACCCTCTCAATCTGAAATAAAAATTTAGGCTCATTCTTTAGATAGATAAGTCTCCGATTGGGTAAAATGTTCCCAAACATAAAGTCCATCATCACCGGGATATATGCATCATCAACATTACCTACACATGGATGCACTGATTATAAATCATGAGTTCAATGCGCTTTGAAAAAAAACGGGAACAGTTTATCTTGATCATATGGGACAGGGTTTCTAACTGAGGAGATAAAATATACTGTTTTTGTTCTTTAGACCGGAACCTCACACATTGCATGTGCAAAAGTAGCAGGTCACCAGTTTGATTTTTTAGACTCCTCTCTCTTAGAATACCGAATTGATTTTTTTAAAACCTTGAATCCATTGTCTTAATTTGTCTGCAAAAGCGAAACATACTTTGATGTGGTCTGCCATGACACCTCAGTTTCGTGCCAAAATAAGCAATCACAAGTCAGAAATATATTTGATATTTTTTACTGCATGTTTATTTTAAACATAGCAGAAATAACATGAAGTATTAACTCGTTCCCTGGAATCCTTTTCCCTCAAACGCTGTAGTAATAGTTAAAAGAATGTAGACTCAAAAATATATATGTTAGAGCAGTATACAAAGAAATTCTTAGTTGGAGTAGGAAAAATGCCAGGAAAGAAATATGAAAGTTTAATCCGAAACGATTAACAAATCTTATATAAAATGCATTCTTTTATAATATGAATGAACTTTCTTGAAATTTATGCTACGAATTCATTTTATTCTGCATGAGGAATGGTTAAAGTGTTTATTGAATATGTATATAAAAATGAAAGAAAAAAGCTATGAATAATCAAAGTTAAATGTTTAAGCATCTTTTTCCAAAAATTTCAAACTTAAAATCTTTGTAAAATATAGATATTTCTTACAATATTTTTTTACAAAAAAAAAAACAACAACCTTATTTTAAAAATAGTAAATTTTAAATGAATGGATTGGAGGGGAAGGAGAGAAAACAAAGAAAATAAAAGAGACAATTTTGGTTTTTCTTTTTTAAAATGTGCATTTGTGTCTCAAATAGGACATATTTACATGGAAAAATATTCATATAATCGTCTCACATTTTATTTTTATACAAATAGCTAATAAGATAAGCGATAAATTGGAGTCAAAATGACCCCGCAAGTGTGCTATTGTTCAAAAACAGGGGGGCGTGTTTTGAAGGGTTTAGAAATCGGACGACTGAAATGAGATACAAAATCAGTTGACTTTTAGATAAAATTCAAATATTTTTGCAAATCATTTCAATTTCGATAGTTATTTGAAGAAACTGAAATCAAGCAACCCACCCAACGAGCATTTTAGGAATCAGGTATTCATTTCGTCGCATTTAAGTTCATCTTCCCGTTCTGCAGTGATCCAAATGCAACTGCTGAAGATTATTATCCCGAATGAAAGAGAATTCGAAACCAGGATCTCAGCAATTTTAGAAGCGAGTGCTTCACTTCGATCTGGCACACTTTACAAAAGCGGAAAGACATCGTATTTGACTCACGTCGGGTGTATTGTTTCACTTTGGGAAATGTTCCAACATTAACAATCTGAAAGAGTTTGGGATCACCGATAGGGCCCCTATTTTGCAGCTTAGGTAACTCGAGATCTGGAAAGTGCTGAAAATTGCGTTCGATCCAACTCCCGATCTGATAGCGCATCGTCAGATTCTAAACTGACAGAAGAAACCATCTTGGATCACTTATTTTGTTTTCTAGCATACTTGTTATTGAGAAGAGGAAATACTACAGAATTCCAATCATTTGAAGCCTAATTATTCAAATCTCCAATTTTTGGATTTGGATTTTGAAGAACAGAAAAAAAAAAAAAATGAACATTTTCAAAATGAGTGAAATAATAATGGAAACACGTTCAATGACTTAGACTCGTCCTTTACCAATGGAAGGCGGTTCTTTTTAGCTATTAAAACGGCTGCCTATTTGCTTTGGCGTTCATATGCGATTTAAATAAATTTGTATAAATATAATGACATTTCCTATGCGATTTCATTTGATTTTGAGTTTTTACTCATAAATTATTCAGTATTTACATTTTCTGTAGCTTGTGTTTGATAAACTTATTTTTATGAAATGAAATTTTTCTCAGTTTTTCTTTTACTTATTTTCTGAGATTTTTTTGGGGGAAAAGAAATATTTGTAACATAGGCTGAGAATTCAAATATAGATCTACACGGGATTTTAAATCAAAGCTAAATTTAGCTTTTCGTTAAAAAGTGAAAATACACGAGGAAGCTGCGAAGGAAATTTTCCATTTTTTTAAATGTTGGAATGATGCAATATTTGAAACTAATTTGCTTTTATTTAAAAAGTTTGTCCTGAGCTGCTGTCAAATTTTGCTTCTTATAATATGCAAATTTAAGCGATAACGAGCAAAGAAACATTTATTTGCTGTTATTTGTTCCATCCAGTTGCCATGAGCGGATTCACGTAGGGTGATTCACCTTAGACTAGCGAAACTTAAAGGAGTTTGACTTCAGCTTAAACACGAGGCATCTTTGGCGACCAGTTGGTTCGTTCAGACTACTGACTTTTTGGACGATTAGTATGGTTTATTAGTCATAGCGATTATCCATTTTGCGAGGGGAAACCTATATTAGCGCTTGTTGAATCTTTTGCCCGACGTCTATTTCTTTTACATCGTGTTTCCTCCGAGTGAATGGAATGTCAGCCCTCTCAAAAGAATTTCTGGCAGCAATGTGCAATGCCAGTAATTAGTGGAACATTTAATCAAGGGAGGTATTAAAATACTCAATGCAGTCTGTTCGCCTATTGATTGTCTACACATTCGTCTATTGATTTGTTTGTATTTCACTGTTTATATGCTACCTACGTTAGCGTTACACACACACACATTAATATAAGAGAGAGAGTCAAAGAGAGATTTTTCGGACGTGAACTTGTTGCCAAAAGACAAGAACATGGGCAAGAATATGAATAAGTGACTCATAACAACGTTTACAAACGTATTTTATAGAAAAATTTATTTTCTCATTTTCCCGTCTTATCCAAAATACGGTGTAAAATATGAAACCCATCAGCGGAGAAACGCACACCACCCATAGATTATTCTGTGATTCTCATCGTAATAATTCGAAATTCTATTCATCAGCAAGAACAAACACTTGACATATTCGCGAGGAAGAGCGGCAACAAAGTGAAATAGGCGTCCACTGGCGATTCCTACCACCTGCTACTATCAATTCTTCCATCATTAAATAAAGCTCCAGTGTTGGAATATTTGCTAACGAGGCGAAACTGACATTTCTCCATTTGACTTCCACCCTTCATAATAAATTATGTAATGCTATATTATTTGCCTAAAACTAGTTATTGTTAGATTTTCTATTAGATTATTGACGCTTAAAGTACGAGCCAATTCCTGTTCTTTGATGCAACAGCCTCGGGTGCGATTTGGGCCTTCCTCAGAATTCCATTCTATGCAATTCTGTACCTAGCTAAGGTATACGAATTTGTCATCTTGATAGTTTTCAAATGTTTTTCCAGGCACTCGACCTAAGTTTGGGTCTCTCTCTTTTTCAGGCATTCAATGATTTAGCTAAAATAAAATTTTAATGGTTCCATGGTTCATTTGCCATCCAATTTTATTAAATGTCCTATCCATTTAATCCTCTGTATTGAGATACATTTAATAATTCCTGGTTCTTTACTAGTTTGCAAATATCCAGCTTGGTTCTTCTCTAATAATTATGATATTTAATTCCACTAAATATTCTTCTTAAAATTTCCTCTTTCAAACATAAAAGAAGTATCCTTTTCAGTCATTTCCCAGGTTTCAGCAGTGTATGTGAGAACGAATCAAACTTTTGTAAATGAGTCATTTGTTTATTCTTCTGCTAATGAACAAGCTAACTGACAGAACTGAAAATTGTTTTTCCTTTTCATGTTATTTAAATTATACTTTGTTAGTAAAAAACCATATTTATACCTAGTTTATTTTTTTCCTGCATCATATTATGTTAAAAGGATACCTGGCCATACTACATGCATATGAATATGCAAGTAGTATGGTCCGGGAGAAAGTAGTGTGGCTTGAAAATTTCTTTGACTAGGGACACCCTGTATCCTTACACGCTTTTAGAGAACAATTCGCGTTCCTTATCTATATTTGTCTCTTGTAATTACGCTTACCATTCCTTTACAAAACTTTGAGTCGAAGGGTTATTCTACGATTTTTCCAAGTTTAGATCAATATAATGTCATCTCGACATACTGCTGTATAATCATTAGTAAAACAGTGAATAAAAAGGGTGGGGATTTCCATTAAACCAGAATATCGTGTGTCTGTTCTGTTAAATCCTAAATGAAGTGAAGAGAATCGAGTATGTATTTTCAGCTCTGTCCTTTGACCTGTTAGATAAAAAGTTTAATACATAACTTCCATTACGCTATCAGGACCACATACTAAATTTCAGTCGTCTAACTTATTGCATTATTGTGTTGCATATTTTCAGAAGATAGATAAGCCATCAAACTATCCATACTTTAATGGATTAGATCAGACATTTGATGTTGATGGGTCATTTCAAAGATAAAACACTCCATTAAATATAATCCACCTAGCTTGTTGCGTTTTTTAAAAATCATCGCGCTTATTTGAATATGGAACGGTTCAACAGACCTCATTTTTAAGATTTTGTCCATTTTAAGATAAATGAGTAAGTCACCTTTGGGTTAAAAATATAATTCAGCTTGCTGTGATGTTGACTTACTGTTTTCACTGCCATAGAGGCAATCAATCTAATAATGTGTTTTTTCGGACTCCATAGTTAAAACTCACTCAATTCTCATCATCGAATTATTTTTCACATGGACTTTACTTACAGAGCTTAAGAAAATGTAAAGTAAATTATGTTCAATTTTAATAACAAACAAATGAGACGTGCTCTTCCCATGGACGGAAATCAAAATGTGACAGAGAATTCAAATTTCTATCGGAAAATCACATGCTCAATTTGATACATTTAATCCATCCTGTTTACTTATTTCTGAATGGTCAACTTTTTGTTGGATTTGGCTGAAACTTTGATAGTTGTTTACAGTATATATATACGTGTGTGTGTGTGTTACATCTGTTTACCGAATTTTATCCATCCCTCTTCGTTTTGTATTTATCGTGTTCATCATATTCGAGCAGCAAAGCGGACAGAGAAGCTTCCCATGAATGGATGTTGCTCGAAATTTGATAGAAATCGACAAGTTTGGTGTAACCATACTCCAAATGTTATCAGTCTACCTCAAAGCGTTTTTGAGTCATCTTTATCACAGATGAACGGAGAGACAGACATAATGTCCAAAATGTGTTTTTCGAAATCCGGAAGATCTGGAATGTGGAGATTCATCAAAATCTGCCATTCCAGTTTTTTTGATGACGACTTCGGATACGAGAAAATGAAAACAGAGTCCTTATATAAATCGTCCTTTTGAGAATAAATCCTGAATCGCAAGAGAAAACCGGATGCAGTGAATGAAAGGCATGCAAAATAAATGAACGTGTCCTAAAATGGCGCCTCCGTTGAGTTCCGCTTTTGCCTCCCACTGATGTTAAGTTGCCACATGTTAAGTACGCGATGTTGCTAGTTTGCCGAAGTATACAAGTTGGGCAACTGTTGTGGATGTCACTTCCAATACGTATTCACATCAGCGGCTGTCGACGGCGTTACCCGAAACATGTCATTTGTTGTTTAAAATGGAAATAGGAAAAGGTAACTGGAGCTCCTCTGCCAGCCATTCGTCGAAATCTCCCGCTTTATAGTTGCCCAACACGGGAATAAATTTATTCACAATGCATTCTAAGTTGTCGGATCTCCTGGAATGCGCAGACGATATTTGATATTCTATAAAAATGGCGGAGATTAAATCAGAATTCTAAAAAGTGACTAAACTAAAAAACGTGTAGATCTTGTTATTTACTGACAGTGCTTAAAATATATATTTTTTTTCCATTTAAAAATGAGAAAATGGATTGACGATCATTCAAATCTATCTTCTTAATAAGTTTAATCATTTCTTTCTAAGCATTATGTGGTTAAAAACTTCCCTTAAATAATATATGTATTTTCCTTTCTTCATATACGAAATATGAAGACAGAATTGTCATCAAAAGAAAACTCGAACTCGAGATTTTAACGAATCGCCATGTTTTAGACATTACTGAGTTCGAAAAACACTTTTTTAGGAAATATCCGCAAGTCTGTCTGTCTGTGTCAGACATCTCAAAAACGCTTTCAGCTAGACGCGTGACATCTGGCATATTACCTTTACACCCAAATTGCATATTTTCTATCCCATTTTAAGTAAAATCTATTCTGAAGAAGTCTGTTGGTCCGACTGTACGAATAGACGCTGATACGATCACTGCAAAAACGAAGAGAACTAGACACATAAAATTCGGAACAGATTTCATATCTATATTGTATTTCATATCTATTCAATTTTAACCCACATCCAGCTAGAGTGTGCCGTCTGTCGATCTGTACTTTCAGAAGCATGTCAATGCGATGATTCAAAAGCGCATCGACTTCATGTGACACACTGGATATGACTGCAAGCGCGGTTCTGTGTCAAATGTTGGAATTTTGGGAAAAACGGGCTACATTCGATTTTTGGATACTCTTCACCGCTCATCAGGAGCCATGATGACGCGATAGATTCCTGCCAAGGCTACCTATTTCGTAACTACTCTACGATAATGCCATGCAAGACTGTTAAACAGGGATAACATCGTTATGAGAGAGCACGATGGGAAGACCCTTTTTGTTGGTAAAATACATCAAAAAGGAACACAAGAAGTGAGATTAAAGAAAATGGAAAGTCAGTCTTGTGGAAATAGAATGATCTTCCCGTTTTTTAAAAACAAAAATTCCAGCAAGAAAGAGCAGTGATGAAGGAACTTCCTCTGGAATGCGAATCTTTGAGCCATCTTTGGATAATTGAGTGGAACAATTCCGAATATCTCGATAAGATAGGATGGGCAGCACACATAGGATGTATAAAAAAGGGCCTATTTCAATGAGATGAATGTTCATTTTAATGCTACAGGAGGACTGCTTTGGACTGAACCTCAAATGTCGCTACAAAATCAGAATAACCTATTCCGATGTTATGATGCAGTTCAGAATCCGATTTATTCTTATGAGCGTAAAAGGGAAATAGAAAAGGATCACTATTTCAAAATGTTGTTCCATGTATGAAATGGGTTAGATTAAATTAAAATAACTACAACGTGTTGTACAATAGTCCATGTTTAAACAAACAATCTTATAACATACTTTTTCCGTGCATTTTGTGAAAAGCAACATCTCAAAATCTGCCTTTTAGAATATCCAAATACAGAGCTGAACTTAATTCTACTTCAATGCAGTTTTCAATGAAGAAGAAATACTATTGACATAGACTATATTGAATTTTCTTGTTCATCAAAAGAAGTTTCGATGACTGTCATTAGAAACAAGAAAGGATTCTTACAAATAATCCCACCATAAAAAGTGACAACAAAAGTGTACAGAAATATTACAAAAAAAATGTAAATCAAGAAATAAATAAAATACCGCATTCCTAAGATTCTTCTGAAATTTTCCAGCAGAGAACTAGTAAAATCCAAATAATATTGAATGATATAGAAGAGTTTTTTTTTTAGTAACTTTAAGCTAAAATTTAAACAAAAAATATTATTTCACAATTTAATGCATAAGCATTTCCAGATGCTTAATACATGTGCTCATTTTTTTTAAATTTTGTGCCAACTAATATTTAAATCCAAGATTTTTATTAAAATATGATTTTTAAGTAGTATTTTCTAAACAGTAAATAATAACCTTTCTATTGGAAAAAAAATGCTTAAATAGGTTTTTTATTTCATTTTTTTTATTTTTGAAATTTCTTAATGTCATTTTTGAATTCAAACTCAAATAATTCTCAGTTTTGAAATTTTAGAACATGCCTTTCAATTTCTTTCCTTCTTTTTTTAAATCAAGCAGATTCATTTTTCAAATCCAAAATTTAGCTCTTATCAAATGATGGCAGGAAGAAAAAAATTAAGAAATTTGATAATTAAATATCCTATTTGGAATTGAAAAAACAATTTCAACTTCAAGATCGTTTTCCAATTATAAATATTAAAGAATGAACTTATCTTATGCTGTTTTTCAGAATACGCATCGACTTAAAAAAAAAAGTGCAATAAAAGAACATACGAGGAAAGCTCTCGTGTCATTCCTTTGGGAAGGATTTTTTCTGCATTAAATATTATTATTCATAAGCATATTCTTTTTCCTTCCCTTTTTCCTACGGGATTATCATGTGTCTCAACAGATGTCTGGAAAATTTATGTTCTAGTTAGAAAAAGAAATGTAGTAGACGAGACCCTAAACTTCCGAAACGTATGCATACAAAGCTCCAGTTAGCTGCGCCATTGTTTTATTTATTTCATTTTCTGCGGCACTGGCTGGCAGCTGCTTTTGCGATTGTCTTCGCCAACAGTTGGCGGGGAACCATTTGAACTCGTGAAAGAAAATGCGGCCAAGCATTTGCGATCGAATATTATAAATCAGGATTGAAAAAAAAAAGTGTTGATATCTTTTTTTCCTTACTCCGTTTTGCAGCTTTTGTTTTCCTTCCTCACATTTAGTTGTTCCTTTTTCATTTATTTCGAGTTATTTTAATTTCCCTTTGTTCTTGTTCTGTTTAGTATTCTTACAAGTAATTATAGAAAATAATGTTTCACACCCTGGTTTTGATTTGGATCTTCAAAATGCTTGTGATAACAGTCGAATGCTATCATTCATTCCTGGAGAATTAGAATTCTAACTGACTTCATAACCATTTTAATGTAGTTCGACTTAATTGTGATAAAGAATGCAAAAGAACATGTGTTAGTTGTACGGGAAGAAACGATTAACACAATCCAGAAAAAAGCATTTCAGTGAGTGTATTGAAAACTTATATCATAAACAATCGCTGACAGTTGAAATTTCGATTGAACACGACAAACCGCTTACGCTTAAAAAAAAAAAAAAAAAAAAAAAAACACTAACGCTTAATTTTTTTTTAAATGTAGAGATTTGAAGCGTCTTTGGCAAATATTGTTCGCCTATCATCTATATATTTAAAATAACTGCAAAACTAAAGAACCATTAAGTAAACACTGTATCAATTTCGCCAATTTTTATTTCATACTAGCTGCCTTTGGTGACCAGCCGGTTCGCCAGTATTACCACACGCTACAATTTTCAATTAAATATTTTAAGTAACTGGTCTCTTAATAGATTCTCAAACAAAACATTTTTAATCTTCAAATTTTGATATCATACCAAACTTATACTGTTGTTTAGATCGTTTCTTTCAATTGACTATATATATTTTGCTAATTTGTTGTCATTTCCGGTAAAACTTCAACTTTCATTTAAAATGGAAATGATGAAATTACAATTAATATAAAGATATTTTTTAATAAAACCAAGCGTTTTATTTTCTTTATCATCTTTATTGTTATTTATTTATTATTATTATTATTGAATATGAGTATTGCAAACAGAATCTCTCCGTATTTAAGTCTTATGTGAACTACAAAATATTTTTCATAATTTATGTAATATCTCAAAGAATAATTCAACAAAAATTTCTCAGATTCAGCATAAAAATCAGTTTTTAGTTTTGCTTTCAAAAGGATTGAAATGAAATCAATAAATATTTTGTTCCGGCCTATAAATATATTTCAAAAATTATGAAGTATAAATCTAATGCAATAAGGTATCATATTCAGAGAAATATTCTGGACACACCAAATTTTTAAATAAATGAATGAATGTTTCTGTTTTCCACGATCAACTAAGACTTATTTATGAAGTTTTGAATGTTAAAAATTTAGAAAAACTCAACATTTTCATAATCTTAGGCCAATTAATCTTGAGAAACCTGCACGCTTATTGGCGTATATTCTTTGAAACGATCGATGGAAAATCTAAAATTATCCTTTTTTTATTGAATAGTAATATTCAAATTTTCATAAATCAGTCAGTTTAAGTGATTGATTTAGTTGATTGGAAATTAACTCTTTTTATTCAAAATATTAGTGTTTCAAGAACATTTTGTTAATCGTGATTTCCACAGCAGAAGCTTTATGTAAAATCAAAAATTCGTTATTTATTAGAGCATTTATTGAATCAAGTTACATAAAATATAATCATTTTTCTTTTAGACCATTTCAGCAGATCTGTGTCTTACTAAAGGTTTACAAATTAGCTGTGTGGCCCTGATTTGAACGCATATCCTGTTCATATTAAACAAAACTTGCCTTAAAATAAAACTGATTTATTGGATTAGTAATACAGAGAGTGTAAAAGATCATAAAATAATTTTTCTTGAATTTCTTTTTTAGAAAAAATAATATTTCATATTTGTTTCATTTCCTACAGACACGTGCCGAAAATTATATTTTTGCAGATTTCATTTCCAAAAAGATTTAATTTATTTTTAACTGGAGCTTTAATCAATGTGATGGCAACACTTTGAAAAAAGCTAATTTTTTCCCATGAATGCGAAACGTGCTCGTGCAGCTTAAATTTTATTTTTAGTTTGTACGAAAAAAATTGTTGAAAAATATAGTTAAAATATTTATTTAAAAATTCATTAAAAATAGTAATTTAATTTTAAGATTAAAACATTGGTATCATTTTAAAGATAAATTTTTGATCTTTAACTTCATGTAAAAATCTTTTTGTGCGGTAATATTTTCGGAAGTTATAGCAGAAACACGCCAAAATTTCGCTTAATTTTTGAATAAATAAAATTCTAATTAAAAATTCGAAAACAATAACCCCTAGGTGCACATTCCCGGCCTCCAAGGTATACACGTGCCAAATTTGGTAGCTGTAGGTTGAATGGTCTGGCCTGTAGAGCACCAACACACACACACATTGAGCTTTATTATAAGTATAGATTAAAATATTTTTAACAATTATGCTGTGGATTTTATATTATATCAGTAGTGCCTTTCCCTCAACCATCTTCTATTTCGGACAAAAATTTTAAAAGAACTACTTCACTGCTTATTCTCTATTTGGAAAATTCTTACAGAGTTTGCCAATCGCTGTCACTAAATAAAATATTTGACACACCAATTTTGGCAATTTTAATTTCGTATGAAATTTCATGATTTTTCCATATGTCATCAAGGTTTCCGATTCATTTTCGATAAATATTGCAAAAAAAAAGTATTGTCTGGTCCGATTTTGCCAATTTTTGTCTCCAACTCATTTCAAACACTTTGAAAACATAACAAACTAAAAGGTAAAAGCAATCTGATGCATTGGCTATATTTCAAAATGAAATGATTAAAGTGGTTGTGAAAACAGGTGAAATTATTCCAGTGGTTGAGGCTTCATCTCAGATAAAGTGCCTTGAAATCGGTTCATTGATTGGAGTTGGCGAACTCTGCCTGCAGAATGTTTTCTCAGAAATGTTGTGCAGTGGAAGACAGAAACCCCTTGATGATATATCCAAGGGGTTATGAGTTTTCATATGAGACAAAAATTAACGAAATCAGATCAGTGCTTGGCGTTGCGAGTCAGATTCATTGGTTCTTATTATTTTATGAATATAGTTCAGAATTCTGATAGATTTCATCATGTAATATAATAAGAAAAAAATGAGTCAATAAAGATCAGAATAAGATGAAAGGTGATAGGATGAAGAGAGATCCGAATAAAAAAAATAAAAAAACAAGCATGTTGAATATATTGTTTACTATCTATAAATCTAATTTTTTATTTACTCGTATTAATTTTGAGGTAATAAATAAATTTATTATATAATCATAATTGTTATTTTCATTTTTAATTTGTTAATTGGTTTCAATTAATTCATTTTATTCTCATCTCTATTACAAAAGTATGCAAAAAAGGGAAAATATTATGGCTTTTAAAAATTTGGCTGGAAACAATTCAATAATTCCTTCCGACTTTCAAGGTTAATGTATCTCTCTGGTTTAGAGATCAATGTTATTTTAAATCTGGAGTAAAAAGGCAAAGGGTGCGGTTATTCAATTTTTAATTATATTATCCTATCTCTTTTAATCAGTTAACTGTTTTTGACGAGTATACTCACTATAGAAAAAGTACAACAATTTGCGTTATGACGTGTTTATTCAATGGCAATTATTATATTTATATAATAATTGTTTAATTATTACAGTTATAATTAATTATTTATTATATTTATATCATATTTATATATATCTGACGCACGTATCAATCTGTCGTGGTCACAAAGTCCTCCATGTCTAGAGTAATACCACTGGGAATACTGGATCAGGGGTGATATCGTTCTCTGATTCAGGCCTAAATGACGATCTGTGGATGAGTGAACGAAATGCATGAATGGAGTCCGCCCCGTAAAAAGGATTGTGACGTGTGGGTAGCTAAGTTGTACTCTTGGCCCTAGATGGCGCTATTGAAAAACAAGAGACGAACCCTTAGCTTAAAATCCCTGACTTCTAAAATCAGTGCGCTTGTCTATGACAAGTGCTATTAGAAACAACAACAATATAATATATATATATATATGTTTATGACAATTTAATAACGCATTTCCCGAAGAGGTCGAACGCAAGAGAAGAAACGCAACGAGCTAGATAGTTTATTTATATTAACGTCCTGTTTTAAAGCAACACTAGGGCTATTTTTGGGACGGACCTAGTCATTTTGAACTGCGATCAGATAACGAGGACACCTGAGCTGGCACGCCCCTACCCAAACTTCCATATCACACCACACCAGCGGGATTTAACATGCACCAAACCCGCTTACACGACAATTCTGCGGAATTGGGTCTCAAACCTGAAATACCTGAAACCTTCCGGTTCCGTAACCGAGACTTTGCCACCAGGCCACCGCAGCCCCAATGAGATACATAGAGAAAATTTGGTGGATGATTTTAACACCAGACTTTTATATTATTCAATATTCTTTAACTCAATTGTGCCTGCTGGCTTATGTATAAGAAATTTGCAAGAGAAAAGAAGTGCATGCGGTTTAATTTAATATATTTTCTCCTGGGCCATTTGATAACACTACTCACATTTTTTTAAAACCTTGGTGTCAAAAGCACATGCGCATGGAATTACAAAGCTAATTTCTTTATAGTTGCGACATGTGACAAATCCTTTCCTCAGCTGCATCGTGAGTGAAATCGAGTCATCAACATGTTGAAAGGTTCGCTGCATTTCTTAATGGTTCACTGATACAGAAAACTAGAAACTTATTCCTTTGAGGACGAAAACATGGAAAGATACTTCGAGAAAAACCAGCTTCGAATCTAAGAAATGCGTCCAACGATTACGCATTGACACGGAGGTTCTCAACCGCAAAGGTGACTTGAGAACAAAATCGTCCCGCTCACCTACCTTTTTTTATGGCAAGGGGAGGAGGAAAACTCTTCAAATGTTAGCTTCTTCTTCTTTTGCTCTTGAGGGAAAATCTTTCCTTGGAAGTTCTCCTAATAACAAGAAATGGAACTTCCTCGGGAGACAAGCAAAGTACATTCGAAGCGCATGTACGAAAACTTTCAAAAGAAGGGAAAAAAAAAACCAGAACAAACAACAACTTTAAAATATTTTTGTAAGCAAAAGCGGAACTGTTGTCGTCTGGCCGTGATCAAAACATGAAAATTGTTATTTATGGTGGCAACTTTTACCGTTGATTCGAGGAGAGCTGTAAAGCTCCTGCTTTTTCGCCAAACAGCAGAAGAGTGCGAGAGAAATATCTTCTCCAATATAAAGATCATAAGCGCGGGAAGAGGTGGAAAAAATAGATAAATCTCTCTCAGTCCTCCATAAAATGATCTCTTCAAAAAGTAATGTTGGTTTCACTTGAGTTTCTTTTTCATCGAAATGTTTATGATTTTTTCTCTCTCTCCATCCTCCATTTTTCTTTCTTCCCCTCTCTCCATCTTTTTTTTTTTTAAATCCTGTATTAAAAAGGAAAGAAAACACTCTTCGTGCTAATGTATGTCAGCTATTTTAGTACGGTGCTGGTTAGAGCGAAAGGCTGATTTGTTAATAAATCTATTCTGTGTCTGGCCGGAATAGCCTGGTTGGTAGGGCGGTGGATTCGCGTTCCTTGAGTTGTGAGTTCGAACCCCGCCGGCCGAAGATTCTCCGTGTGTGGTGGCTGGCTCACATATAAATCTGCCGTAGTCACAAAGTTCTCCATGTCTAGAATAATACCACTGGGGGTACTGGATCAGGGTTTATCGTTCTCTGATTCAGGTCTAAATGACGATCTGTGGATGACTGAATGAAATGCATGAATGGAGTCCGTCACGTAAAAAGGGATGTGGCGTGTGTGTTTGGCTAAGTCGTTCTTTTGGCCCTAGGTGGTGCTACTGAAAAAAACAAGAGACGCCCCCTTGGCTTTAAATCACTGACTCTTAGAGTCAGTGGGCTTGTCTATGACAAGTACCATTCGAAACAATAACATTCTGTGTCTTGTTTGGTACATGTGAAACGAGTCTAATTCCTATTATTTAGCACTTCCAACTGAGTTTCAAAAATTGTGCCAGTGCACAAATGATCTTGATAGAGCAAAAAGCGGATTTTCAGTCTTGTAAATGTCCAATGGATTTGTAGACAAGAGGCGTCATTGATTCAAATAAGCCTAAAAATTCATTACATTGATCTTATTCTAATTTGGAAACAAGAATTCATTTAGTCATAATTTTGAAAATATACATTGTTGCATAAACATGTATTTTTTACACTATAAACTAAAATGCATATTTTTGTATCAATTCCTGAATTTGTATCCTTAAATAAAATATAATGCGTTTATATATGTTTTATTATATTAATTCGAAGATAAAGCCTATTTTTAAATATTTAGATGTAGTAAATAAACAGAATGGAATTGAAAAGTGCTTTTTAATATTAATGTAACTGCTAAAATTCAGGTACGTAAATAACACTGACAGAAAATGATCGACAAAATCCTATTTTAAAAGTCGGTAACTTCTAAAGTTGTAATAAAAAGATCTTCTTTTATTTCTGAAATAGATATTTTAGTTGAATTATTGGAGCTGAAATTCCGAGTTAATAATGAATAACTCGAATAGGATCATTAAATTACTTTAACAATGGAGGCTCAAATTTGTTAAGATGATCTCGTAAGCGTGCGATATAAAACTTGATATAATGCACTTTTTTTTTTAATATTTTCCACGAAAGATATTTATTTAAAATACTTTTTTACAATCTGAACAAGCACACCTAAAATTTTTGCTTGGTTAATTTTATCTGACGAAACATCATATCAAAAGGATTAACATTCTTGAAAAACAAAGTTGTACTTCAGTAATTTTGTTCAATGCGATTTGACAAACAATTGAGGCAAAGAGAATCTTGAAAGGATGCATTTCAGAACCCCTCTACGAAGGCTCTGAAATGCATCCTTTGGTGGTAAGAGCTTGGCTTCGGGGCTGGAGAGTTTCAGTTTCGAATCGCGATCCCCTTGAAGGTCTGGTGCACATTACGCGAGGTCAAATGTCCTCCCCCAGTTGCGATACAGAAGTTTGGAGAGGCGAATGCCAGTTCGAGTGTCATCTTCGTCTTCTAACTACGGTTCACGTCCGTCTCAAATAAGCCAGTATTGCTTAAAATTATGACGATAATATAATTAAAACTAAAGGAAGCATTTCAATTAGGAACTTTTCCTCATATATAGATATATACTAGTAAGAAATTTAAAATTGAAGTGTAAGCTTGACACAGAGGAGGAATTTTTCTCCAGCAAAAGCCTGAAATAAATCATATTTAATTAAAAGTGATTTAACAAATCCATAAAATAAGGAGAGCGATTTTTTTTTATTTTAAAATTCCCATTGACTGTAAAATTTATATTTATCTTTATACTCGAGACCCGACTATCAAATAATCAAAGCCAGAAATCGGTTAAAATCGTCACAAATTTGGGATGCAGTCTTAAAAAATATATACATTTTTTTGCGTGTTTGTGTATGTGTGACATTTTTAGAGAATGCGTACTCGCTTGTTCAGATTAAAAAGAAGCACCTCTTAGATTTCAGAACATCACTTTAAGGACTTTTTTTTTCATGTTGACAAATCTACTTGCAAATGATCAGTGTGGTTCTTTTTATTTATTTATTTTTCAGCTGGCTGATTGGTTTACAAGTGAAAAGTTCTTGAAAGATTGTAGTTCCAAAATTTTGTTTCTGTAAGAAAAAAACAAACAAACAAACTATGTTATTTCTAACATTTTGTTTAAATTAATTTTTAAGTTTAAGATATTTGACTTGGTACTCGCAAAATATTTATAAAGAGATGAAATCAATAAAAGATATTTATAATTTCGGAGGTTGGGATGGAAACCTGAAATTTGAATTATTTAAAAACTTCTCCAAGACTTAATCTGGCCTTATTTATACCGAAAACATTATAAACATACGAATAGATCAAAAACAAAGAACCGGGATTTGCATTAAGCTTTATTTATCGCAAGTATGAGCTGTTAAATGTTCGTTTTGAAACCAGAAATAGATGGTGCTGGGCGGTATTCATTTCTTTAAGGTATGAAATTATATATATATTGATGTATATATTTCTTGATCAGTATAAAAGGTGGTTGGGAGTTTAAGAGACGCCAACCTTGATTCCAATATAAAAGTTAATAATTACCTTAATAAACAATTGAAATAAATCTAAGTAATCAATCCCGTAAATTGAGTCAAGACTTATAGAATTTAGATATCCGTATAAAAGGACTTTATGAACAGGAATGATTAAAATGTGAATAACAAATAATATTAAATAAATGAATTGATATTTAAAAAATAATTTAAAAATAAATTAAAAAATCTCATGCAAGAGTTGAATTATATGATCAAAGAAAATTTAAAGGGAAAAAAAATAGAATTTCCACATAGAAAGAGAGTTACAAAAAGGAGGAGGATTGTATGTACGATATGTAATTTATTCAAAGTTTTTGGCACGAACTGGTCCCCATTCGCTCGTAACAGTGGGTTTGCTAGTAAGATCTCAAGAGTTCTTATTTTTCAAAATGTAATTTTATTTATAATACATTTGCTTAAATACTTTATCTCATACATGAATTGTCATTTCATCCCGATTTCCATCTCTCACAGCCTTCGCTTAGCTTCAACACAAGACGTTATATCAAACAATAAAGTAAGAATAATAGTTTTTAGTTTATTCCATGGATTACATAATAGAAAGCTTTTATTTTAATAATGCTAAGCGAATGGATTGCTTTAGATGAAAGATATTTCTCTTTTCTCTGTCATCTTGTTCATCAATATATCGAAAAATCAATTCCGATTTTATTAGTCCGAAACAAGGTAGAATTTCCTAATGTTTGTAGATAATAATGGCGAAAGGGAACTCTTGAAAGTAGGCTGGTAATTCCATGCTTTAAAAGAAGTTTGCTAGGAAGTAAACTGATTTTGTTTTCAGTAAAAACTTTGATAAACCGTCAGTTCTAGGGATTTTATTGCTGCAATAAAAAATGTAAATGAGTTGACAATTTATCAATATGTCTAATTTTAGATTGTTGGAAATTTCAAATGCGTTGAGTATATGCAGTGTTTTAACAGGAAAATATGCATATTAAAACAAAGATTCTACTTTCCAATTTAAAAATAAAGAAATTTTAGTCAAACGTTTTCGGGATCGACATTTTTTTTAAAAAGAAAATAAAAGTGATGTGTTTTTTTTTCAATTCTTTAAGTAATTAATTTTTTTCCGTAATAATGAACGTATTTTTAAAAATCTTTACCTTGAAGTGAATCACTCATTTTTTTATACACACGGAAGTAAGCAATTCTAATTAGCCAAATAAATAGAAAAGTACTATATGTAAATTGAAAAACTCACTGGCACATTATTGCGTTTATATTATAGTTAGCTGGAAAGAAAAGAGGATTTAAAAAAAATGTTTCATCTCAAATTTTTTAACCTTTTGATTCCGATGTTTGACAGTGAAAAATCATATGCTATACCACCCACAGAATTAAGAAGATATTTCAAAATGAACAAGATGCGATGAAAGGAAAAAAATAAGTATTCGATTTATTTTTTGATTAAACAAGAGTATTACAAAAGCAAATAAGATGTAGCTTTGAAAATGTTTTTAATATCACAGACTAAAACTACGAATTTTATACCCATCTCTCTTGAATGCACTTTTACCTTCTGTATTTCGTTCTTTTATATTTATCCATCGACACAGTGTCACGTTTAGCAAAAAATATTTTTAAGTCTCTCATCGTTTTCTAGAGATATTCTTCTTTTCACATCCTTTATGAAAGTTTTTTTCCTGCAAGACCGCTTTTATTTTCAAAACTATTAACTGATCAATAAATAATTCAAAACCCTGAATTCTTTAAGAAGAAATTCTCTGTTTGCTGTACTAACAAAAAATTGTCATTGTGAAATTAAAATTCTTTTTACCTGGTTACTGTTAGTTTAGAAAGGAGGATATGATTAATTATCCGAATCTGATATTAGGTATACGAAAAATAAATTTCATGATTGTAGTAGTAATCATTTAAAGAAGTGACAGAATTATTTGTTTATCGATTGTAAAGAGATATTCCGTTACTCGGATCTAAAACGTTCTATGCTAATATAGATAAATCAAATGTAAAAAAAAAAAATGCTAATTATTTTTCACATTATTGCATGCGTTTTTTTTTTTACACGTGTGCTCTTTTGGAAATAGGGATCAAAGATTACAATAGATGTTTTAGAATGTATTTAAAAAGTTTAATCAGAACGAAAAATTTCGTAAAAGTATATAAAAATAAATACCCCTTAAAAAATTTACTTTAAAGGTTTCGTTTTATTCATATTGCAATTAATAAAAAGTGACTAATTGTAATGCAATCATTATTTTATTTTTATGAGCAAGGCTGGAAAAGCATTCCTCCAACGAGAATTGAATAACCTATATTTAATATTAATTTTTCCACAAATTTTTCCGTTTATAAGACAGATTCAGCACTTAATCTTTTTATCTGAAATAGAATGCCCATGCCTTCGATTTTGCACCTGCTCTATTTCGGAATTTTATTTCCATGTGAACTGAAAAGAGGGATAAGTGAAGATAAATACTGGGTGGGGAGCAGGACTGATGAACCCACCTGTGGCACAAAAATTTATTTTAAGCAGTAACTAGTTTCGGGTGGAGCGTGTATTGGTATGGGGTGGTCTTAATGTGATTGTTCTTATGCTCTCCGAGTTACTTGCATTCAAAAAATTATCTAGAACAAAATTTAACAGAAATTAAAATATATATATGTATGCTAATGATATACTATACTTCAGTGCCGGAAAAATAAAACATCATTGCAAAATAATACATTTTCTGAAATTTTACAAGAGAAATTAAATGTCTGATAATTATTTCAGACCAGAATTAATTTTTCTTTTGCCTTTTTGTTTAACAAACATGAAATTTCGTTAATGACGTTGCTTGAGCGGATTTCTGCAATAATTAGTTAACCATAAAAACCAAATTCTGTTCCAATTAGTCGGTTGAATTACTGTTCCGAGTATCCTATAGCTTTATACTTCAATATCACATGACTTCCCAAGAAAGAGGCCTCGTTAATAAAGCTTATTTACTGCGTATGAAATTTTTAAGGAGGTTGATTAAGATAAAAATGGCAAGCATATACTTGAGTGTGATGTTAATATTTTTCCTTCAGCTATGAGCATTCCTCATTTAAGCTATCTATTAAGCCTCATTAAGCACACATTAACATCATTTCAGATGAATATTTCTTAGAAACCCTTTAATGAGAAACTTATCTTCTGCATAAATAAGAGAGAGAATGACAGAAATCCTCGTGACCGAGTAGATTATCTTCAAATGTTGCTCACAGCTACAATGAGCATCGTTTTAGTACAGCTACAATTTAGTATCGTTTTAATTTAATACCTAATAATTTTCAATTGATTAAAAGATTTTTTAATGAAAAATTCTTTCATCGTTAACATCCCTTTCCCTACATATGGAAATATTATAACTATTTGAAATCATTTTATTTATTAGTCTGGAAGCTGCCACTTAAGGTATTTCATTAAATATTGTGTCTTTCTATAAAAATTATCTAGAAAATGTTAAAATTTAGCTCATGAGGGTTTTTGGGAATTGTTTATGCAATTGGTGTTCTTATTTTAACTAAAACTAAGTTGTAAAATGATTTTGTTTGCTATAATATTTTATATAAAATATTTATTGCCTTAAAAATATTATTTTCTGTTTACTTTCTAAGCATATATATACAATCTAGTCCTTTCGTGCAATTATTAGTTCTTGTTGTTCCTTATTATAAAATTTGACATAAAAGAATTTGAAGTGAAATATTTTCCTTCAGTACATAAACACTTATCAACATATCAGCCTGAGATACATTTTGATTCTGAAGGTTCCCATACAACGAGAGGCGTCCTAATTCATTCGAATCAAATACTATTCATCCCTACTCATTTCATATGCTTTCGTAATGAGTTATTTTTCCTTTCTTTTCCATTGCTCATAATTATGTCTACAGCGAGTTATAGGATTTAAACACACTATTAAATCTGGAAACGAATTCATTCATTAAATACATAAATATTAAGCTGAACTGAATATTTAGAAGAAGGAATGAAAAACTTATTCTTATTACATTGTTTCATAAATAGTGAACATCAAAATGTGATTATAATGAATACACGTTTCACATGTTTATGCATAATCTATAATGAGTCCACGTAACACATAACTGGACATTGATTTTTTTCCAATAGAAGTGAAGATTAAGTTGATACTTTGAAAATAAATAATAATAATAAAAAGTAAAAGGTTGTACAGTTGAATAGTATCAAAACAGCGCGATGATATTTTAAAGATGTGCAGACAAATCATAACAAATGAATATTACATTGGTACGTATGGATGCATATAACGTATAGTCATATGCATTCGAAACATCTAGTACTACAGAACGAATGAATACAACGTAATATAGAAAGTATAAATGTTTCAGTTTTCTTATTCATGTCGCCGATTCAAGTCATCCCAGGCACACTGTGTACGACACATACATGCCTAATGGAGATGGAAAGCCCGAAGCATCCCTATTCCAATCAAAGATGCAACATGCTTGCTGAGGCAAGTAAAGTTATTTAATACAAAATTTAAGCTATTTAAATCAATAAAGTTAGATGCACAACAAAATCAAATTTTAAATTGAATGAACAATAAATAATTTGCAAATACTCTCTGTACACCTTAATACTTTAGTTTCACACTAAATCCTTTCTTTTACGTCGTCCCAAAAGCGCGAATGCGAATTGTTTTTGACTCAGATACTTCGACCATCTCTTTTTCACTTTCTCAGGCACGAATTATGAACAAAGGACAGCGATTCCAATTTTGACATTTCAGACTTCACATTTTAGGCGTTATTTCTACCTATTTGGGACATAAATAATTTTAAAACGTTTTGAAGTTATAAAATGTATTGAAATCGAAGAAAAATGAAATTTTATGAAATTGAAGTGATTGAGACGTGACATTTGTTCTATGGTCTTTATACTAAATTTGCACATTTCCATTCAATTTTGAGCCAAGTCCGCTGAAAGAAAATTTATTTGTCTAACTGTTCGAATATAATACTTACAAAACGAAAAGAGTCGACGGATACATTTTGGCACAGACTCATTATTATCTTTCGTACAGGCTGCCTTAAAATTTTGAGCCAAATCCAACAAGAGCAAACCATGGGTCGGTTGGCACTTTCAGAAAAATGCATATGCGATCATTCATAAAAGCGGAATGATTTAAATATATCAAATTTGGTATGTGATTTTGTTACTACAATTGGAGTTTTGTGCCATGTTTTTGGTTCAGTCGTTTGGAAAAAACACGCCTGAAAAGCAAACTCGATTTTCGGATACTGTTAATCGTATGCCAGGGATGAATCGCCAAGGATTCAATAAGAGTGCTAAACTCACGCCAAAGGTCAATATCTCGTCACTATCAGGCACCAGTGGCATGCAAAGCGTTCTCTGGCAAAGCGTTCTCTCTCTTTTGTCTCCACGATAAAGATAATCGGTGAAGGTGCGTACACTGCAATCTTGGGGATGTTGTAATCCCGACTACTACAATGTACTTTTGTATGCTGATTCCTTCAGGACGCATAGCTGAGTTGTCGTTGGATTCTCCTCAGGGCCGAAAGCTGCATCTTTGCTTCAGGTGTTTGGAACGAAAGGATTTCTCTCGCTACTCCATGTTTCTGTATAAAGATTCGTCTGATCTATTAATATCTCTTTCCTCGACAATCATTCAATTTTCACAAGCAGGAACAAAAATAAGTGTTTGTTATTGCAAAGGGAAACGCGTACTGATCTGGAAGTGGCTGCTGTCATTTGTACTTTCTTCTGGGATAGAATATTATTTTAGAAACGATTTGATTCCTGTCAGTTCCATTTATGTAGTCATGGCTACAAGACCGCTCATCTTTCTGGAAGGGGAGGGGAGTATGTACATTTACGGATGGTCGATCTATGGATTTGTGTTTTTGATGGCAGGAATAAAATATTAAATTATTTATGGTAAAATAAATGATTAAAGACTTAGAAGGTGCATGGTCTGCTCGAAGCAAGATAAAACACGAGACTCAGCCTACGAATATAAGTTATGCAATGTCAGCCTTTACACTGATCTGATTGATGAGATTTTTCATACTGTTTTGAAGTTTGAATATGTTGCCTGTTTTATAAAATTTCGAATTCTATAATAATCTGTTTATGAAAATTAATAAGCAGATTTTTGACTTGGTGAGGATAAGGAAAGGAAATAAATTTAGTAAAAGAATTTTTAGTACGCAATTGCTAATTTATAATAAATTTCATTAAAAAAATTGACTTCAAAATGAATGTTCTAAATTGTTTTTTTACCATTCCAAGCAGAAAATTAAATAAATTAGATTAAATTTGCACAAAGAAATAAAATTTGTGGTGCTACAGTTATAGAATACCTTGCACGAGCCTCTCTCGCACGTGGATATGAAGTGAATGGAAATGATTCAGAGATATATTTGCCTTGTATGATTCGACCAAAAAATGCACTCCGAAGCTGATGCAAGTTCAAATGTCCTCAAGGATATTCGCCCTTCGTCAATCCTATTTGGATTCCGGAAGAAGCATTTCTGGTCTATAACGAGTTTTTTCTTGAACTCTTCTACTTCTCTAACACCGTATTATCAGAAAACAATATTTTCTGGCGGAGCACTGATCATAGAACACGAGACGCGCATCCTAGTTCTCTTCAGGAGGGTTCGATTTCAAACGAAGTGAAATCCCGCGCAAGAGAAGAGAACTTTGCTTTCCAGTTTAAGATTAATATCTCTCGGCCCGATTCCAAATAACATATCTTCAGAATCTTTATCTAGGCACCCCCTCCCCTTTTTCGCTATCATCCTTTTCTTTCAAGAAAACTTCAAATCATTTTCGTCAAACCCCTTTAGGTTCATTTCGTTTTATTCCCTCTACACCCCTTTGAGCAACGATTGACGTCATATATTTTACCGCCCCGACAAGAGAGAGCAGCCATCTTTTATGCCGTGTTCTTTTCTTCTATTTATCGTTTGGCAAAAATGGCGACGGAGTGGGTTTGAAGGGACAAAAGAAATGGAATAACAGATAAGAGGAGTGAGAGTGAAAGAGGGTGGAATAAAATTTACTTCGTGTTATTGTGTGATTGGGCCATAAATAAAAAGCGTGTAACGACAGAGATACATTTTTACTTCCGTAATGCTCCAAAAAAAATCTTTCAAACTACTGTTGTTTTGAATTCTCGATTATCAGATATTTGATAATCCGATGATAAGCATGGGCAGAATGATTTTTGTATGGATAACTTTGAATTTTTAAAAAGTGGTTTACCATTCCATCTGTGAAGATTTAAGTCTTCGCACAAGGCTGATTCTTCTATTATTGGTGGAGCCAGATAAATGTCTTATAGAATATAGCATTTATTTCCCCCCCCTAAAAATGTCGATTTCTGGTTTCGACCATTTAAAACAAGTCAAAAGTAATATGTCCTAGACCTAGCCGCTATGGGAAACAGGATGTCTATATACGTCCTGTGCTTGGTGTCTCTTGCTTCGCCACTGTTCGTTTGAGTTGATAATTATTGCAAAGTTTGAAGAATTTCAATTGCTCCAGGCAGTGAAGCATAGGATTAGAGCTCGTCATCTCGTTCAGCTGGCATTATTTCAGAAATAACATAAATGGGCGATCACGGTGTTATGGATGAAAGCACTGCCGAAGTGAGTCAGGCGATTTTCACTCTGGGATATGCAGACCGGGGAGAAGGGCCTCCCCTCAAACTTTCTCCCTAATAAAAGTGAGTGATTTGGAAGCGCTTTTATTCCCGTCCGATTGGCACAGAACTGCAACTGCAGTCAGAAAAGGACACACCACATTGGATGTGTTTAAGTATCTGCGTTTTTGAGCTGTCACCTTTACATGTACAAACCGACGGAGGGTCAAACGGATTTGGCTTAACATTTAACTGGTGTCTACAATGTATGTTAAATCTGCGTACCGAGTTTTATCCATCTAATCCTCTTAGTTTTGTAGTGATCGTTTTAACTTATATTCGAACAGTCGGACAAACAGACCTTCTCTGAATAGATTTTGTTGAAAATTCGATAAAAATCTAAAAATTGGGTGTAAAAGAACAAATACTAAATTTCTTCCGTCTCATTTGAAGCGTCCTCTTTGTCGCCTACAGGCAGACAAGATGCCCAAAATGTGTTTCTTGAACTCGAGGAGGTCTGAAACGTGGAGATTCGTCAAAATCTCGAATATGAATTTTTTAGGAGTACTGCGTTTTCATAATCGCCGTCGAAGGAGGGGAAAATAGATAAAATATCAATCCTGGTATTTGCTTGATTTCGCCTCTAGTTTTGCATCACTTCCAAGTTTCAATGGGAAATATCAATTTAGTAATGACGAACAAGAATTCTTCCTGCGTACATGTACAATAATGAAGACAATATTAAGGTTTTTTCATAACCCATTCATATAACTATGATCTTTCAGATATTTGTTTAATTAAATACTTTGCTTCATTTTGTTCATCTATAACGAATTTGGGATTGTATAATTCGGAAGGAAGTCATCCAAAATCAATTCTCAATGTGTTTTTTTTTGTTTTTTTACGCTGTTTTGTGAAGTACAAAATCTGTCATATAGTATAATATGGGTGAAAAGAAGAGAGAGTACTCCAGCTGGTTTGTGTAATATAAAAAAAAACATAAAGTATAGGGCAATTTTTTCCCTAAACATTTTGTATACTTCCCGTTTTAGTGAAATTCCCATTTTCAGTGAAGTTTTCATCTGAGTATGCAGTTTGAAATAGTACCTTTTCCAGTTTGGATAGTATATATTCCGAAATGGATGCAATTTAGGCTAAAATCTTCAGATTTGGTATAATAATCCCATACTGAATCTTCTTCAGCTGGTTTCATATATGTATTACCGTATTTAATATTATCACGAAGATGTGAAGAATTACGCCGTTAGCTTAAACAAACAATTAGATTTATGAGAATGAAAAAATTCGCAATAGCAAAAGGCTCAGAACTTACCCATCACTGATGGGACTCAACTTTTACACACATATAGAATATTTAAGATAGATTTAGAACCAATAGATAACAATTTAAGTGAAAGAATTCCAGGCTTCGGACAAATCCCAATGGCTGGGATTCGAACCCCGGACCAACCAATCTTAATCGAGATGTTCTATCAACCGAGCTACAGCTAGTTTGGTTTATGCTCCAATATATGTAGTATAATTTTGCAGAAGGGAAAAAGAGATTCGGCATTAACTTCGTTTTATTTTCTCACCGGAGGCATGGATTGTTCAAGAGGAGGACCAACTAAATGTTCTGTCTACACCGAGAGCAAGAGAAAAGTGTGAGAAATTTTTTCCTCAGTGTTTTTACTAAAAGATTCTTTTGGGGAATTTCTTTGACATTTGTTAATCCAGGAAAGAGAATCTGTGGTGTCTTGGAAAGTTGTGCTATGGATGTTAAGTTATTTTATCCCGTCGTCTGCAATCTTCTAGAAAGCGCTTTTGAAATAATTAAATGAAAAAGTGGGAATTGGATAAGGAAATACGAGAAAATTTTAGAATAAAGTAAGATAGACTAGTTTGAGATAAAGTAGTAGGGAATTAATTGGGATTTATATTAGGTTAACAAATATTATTATATATATGTAGATTGAAATGTAGACAGATGGTCTATCAATACATTATCCAAAATTAAATAAAGATCTGAAATCTGATAAAGTTGCAAAAACCTTACATACGGGTACAAATCACCTTCTCTTTGACTCATTTCATTTAAGACTTGAAGCGATCTACAATTTTCTTAAAATATAAGAAATATAAGTATGATCATACAATTATTTACATCTTTATTACTCATTCAAAATCGTACCAACATGAAATCGTGGTTCAGGTAAATACATAAGCAGAATCCTTCAGGCGATTTTGTTTTAAATTCTGCATCTTTTAATATAATTTAATTATAATCACTTTGCATAAATCATTTTGAAATTGAGATCCAGCCACCTAAGGCGACTACCTAGCTCACTTGTCAAACCAATTGTATTCATTTGTCTCATAAAATCAATTATTTTCATTCATTTAAAGAATAAATTTAATTTTTGGTACATTAAAAGCAGTATATTCTGAGCACAAACCAAGGAAAAAAAATTGGAAATATAAAAAATGCAAAAACAATGCATACAAAATATAATACGTATTTGAATTGTATTTTGATACATATATAAAATTAAAGAGCAGTAAATGGTTTGATGATGTAAGCCCTTGCCTACAACTGTTAAAAAGACGTTATGCAAGATAGTTTTCTAAAAAATGTGAACGTTTGATTAAAATTACTTACCACATTCTTAAGCCAGAATTTAGTTTAAGATTCAACAAATATTCATTGTATAACTAATTATAAAATAAATGGTTAAGAAAATTATAACACACAATTGAATCACGGATGAATTTTAGAAACATTTCCCCTTGAAACTAAACAAAATAAAATACCCAGTAAAACTAGCAAATAAAAGCAGCCATTTAAATCATCCAGCTAAAAATAAATTCATACATGGTATACCAAATATAATTCTGACACATAAATCATCTTATTTTCTTAATAACACGCGCAAGAAAAAAAGCTGTAGTATCCGAAAGTTGTAAAATATCTGAAAAAGTTGCATTCTTGAAGAAAAAGACAGTAGTCAGATTGAACCAGTTTACTGTTTTTGATGAGTATACTCGTCATGCACATTTTGCACATTTTTATTATATTTATTTGCACATTTTGCAGTCATTATTTATTATATTTATATGTTTATGACAATTTAGATACATATTTTCGGAAGAGGTCGAAACAGTTAAGTAGTTAAATAATGATTGTTTAGGCATTCAAGTGGTGCATGATTCGAATGGTTATTACAACATTTGTGTAGGTGATCAGTCTAAATTATATTTTATATAAGAAAGAACGAAAGTTAATAATTGCAGATATTAAAATGAAAAGAATGGCCAGGTTCTGTTAGAAATAGGTAGAAGTCATGAGAATCTTCGCCGAAGCCTAAAATAAAATGAACGTGACATTTAAAATAGATGCTGAGGAAGAAAATCTACTGTTCAAACATTATAAAACCACATACTGCATTTTCATAGCATAGGAAAATACGATTTTTGATTAAAAAAATTATTCCGAGATATGTTGATCTCTTTCTGCTGAAGAAAAACCAATCATTTAATAAAATAAGGAAACAATCTTGATTTAAATTTCAGCGATGAAAATGAGTGTTAGAAACGGATTGAATCATTTTTAAAATGTGTTAAAATTATAATAAGACAGCACACAACAATTAAATCTGAATCATTAAAAAGATAATTTTCGGATTTTTAAAATGATGCAAAATTTTTCTGCGAAATTATTTTTAGAAGTTGTCAATATATACACTTAAATTTCCCCCAATTTAATTAAGTTAAATTAAATGAATTGCCTTTCCACAAATACATTTGCACCAAATTTGCAGCTATACATCCCTTAACCTATCCTTTAAAAGACAGACAAAGAACAAAAGCATCACATTCACTTTTAGAATTAATAATAGCAAGATGTACCTTAAGTATGAAGTCGTTCCATCTAAAAAGCACTATAAAGACATAACACAAAAATGGTTAGAAAAATTAATTTCATTATATCATTTCGAAGGTTTATAATAAATATTTGTTAACTATCTCAGGACATTTGACATATTATCACTTTAATTTCATAAAACGGAATTAAATAAGAAATGAAAATTTTGTTCAATTAAAAAAAAACTGAAACATACATTCCATTAACCCCACATAAAATCTTAAAATATGCAAATAAAGAAAATATTGAAAATATCGTCGAATATCGATAATAATGAAAAAGTTACGCTTTATTTTTTTATTTATAGAAATTCTAAGTATTGATAATTAGGAATGATTTTCTTTCACAATAAAACTAACTAGCGTTTCTTTCCATGCTTCTCTTTGCTTTTTGAAAATAGGAATAATACTTTATTTTTATATGAATTTCAGAAGTATATTCAAGTATACCATATAAAAGTATACCAAGGAATTCGCCCGATTTTTATAAATATGGAAAGTATAATATTTAATATCTTTGAATAACAAGAGAATTCCAGTGGAGTTAATCGGCCTGCCCTTCAGCGAAAGGACTCGGAGGAGGTGGAAGTGAAGCGTCCACTGAGAAACAAATATTTGAAAAAGATCCGAAGCAGCTTTCCTAACAAATGAGATTTTGGTCATCGTACCAATGGAAAATGAAACCCTTTTCAATTTTGTTTTGAGGAACCTAGTTTGAATCATCTCCCAAAGAGCAGCATCCAATATGTTCTCCCCTGAAAAAATTGAAATGAAAAAACTTTGATTTCTCCATTTTGCGCTGCTTGATGACTGAACTTGCTTTTAATGCCCCACCCCACTTACCCAACTGAGCGGAAGTTTGGGTTTCTATAAACACACATATTTTAACGACGGATAAGCTGTTACATAAAATGGCAGATACGTGCAGGTCATTTGAAAGCCGTTTGTATGATTAATGCGAACAAGTTGGGGCAGAGATGGCTAAATGTGTTTATAAACTTTATTTATCGTCAGGAAATTCACGAAATTTGATATGCTCTCTCTTTTAATGGATTTTTGATTTTTGCCAAATGTGATCTATGTGATCTAATATTCAAGAGCATTTATTTTTGTATGAAACTTAAATAGTTTTCTTTATGAGTCAATTGTCCATATTCCGCAAAATGAATTCAAATTGTGACCAGTTAAACAAATTTTCTTTTCCTCAGCTCATCAAATATTTGGAACGGCGATATATTTTAGAAAATCTACATTCATCACTTTTTAATCCCTTTTGTAGCTATAAATGAGACGTTAAAATTTGTACTCAAGTTTCACTCCACGCAATTGTGGGGAGACTAATGCAGCAAATCACCGTAAAACGTATTAAAGAAGCCTGCGACGTATGAATACGAGTTGTAAATAGACAGAGGAAACAAGAGGAGAGATAACTATTTAATATTTTAGTACTGAGGTGGATCCAAAAGATTTCTTAATTTCAATTCGCTATAGCCACACAATTTCATAGAAAATTATTTCTTCTAACTAAAAGATTGGTTTTGTTTAATTATGTGGAAATTCAAACTAACAATTGTTATAAAAATAATAATAAAAGTGGAAATATTTTTTGTTTCAATAAATAATATTTATAATTTCTTTGAATTAGAGGGGAAAATAAGCTTTTGTGAAGAAAGGATGTGTTTTTAAAATATTTATTAGTTATTTAATTATAAGACAGGGATTAATAGAAATAATATTTAAGTTTGTTATATGTAAATATTAATTTACATCACAAATATTTTGTGAAGTTAATAATTTCATAAATATGAAAACGAATTCAGATTATACATATTTTTCCTACATAAATCCAAATTGTTAATTAAGCCACAATAACATAAAGAAATGAATTAATTGTTATTTTAATTTGCTACTAAATAGCGCATTAATGTAAATGTTGTGTAAATATTTTACTGTGTGATATTGTAAAGTGACGTTCTGAATTTGTGTTCACCAAATACGGAAAGTACCTTAGTGCAGCGTTTCTCAACCTTTCAGTATTCAATCATAATTTTCATCGCGCCCCCCGCATGCAATAAAATGTATACAACAATAATGTGTATTGAATAGGTTGAATTCTGTTTTTAAATTATTTTTAACTCACTGCCAAAACAAAGTGTAAAAGCTAGCCAACATTGGCGAGAAAACACATCTTACATTTTGGACAAGCGGCCGGTGACCAGATGAAGCGAATGAAAGCAGAGAAAGTTTAAATATTATATTTGAAATGAAAGCCAAACAGGGATATAACGTAAAAGAATATGAAAGTAGGAAAATTCGTCAATGAAAGTTAACATAGACGGGATGAGCAAAATTTAGAAATTGTGAATACATTTTTTTGAATAATAAAAGAAATAAAACAGAAGCATGACAAAACAAAAGTGAAAAAAATAAGCAATATTTGTGGAAGGGAATCCACACGACCGATGTCGTCTCGAGCATGCACGGAGCAAATATTTTCTCATAGGAAAAAGGAAAATGTTCAATAACGCAAGTTTCAATTCCAGCCAGTCTCATTCGAGTCGATTCTTTTATCGCTATCGAATCTATCGTGAATGTGTATGTTATATATGTTTTCGTGTTAATTACAATTCAACATATTAAATATTTACGGCAGCAGATTTATGCAATAAATTTTTAAGTGGAAGTAAGCAAGCATTAGACGATCGTCAAGCATCAAAAAGTACACAGATGAGCCTGGTTCCTTAAATAAAATCAAGGAAATATTCTCAAAAATACTTAAATTTCGGGTGTACCAGTACTGAAGTAAATGAAGAACAAAGGCCCTTGCGTATCATTTGCTCAAAAATGTTGGCCGCAGGCAGTATGAAACCTAATAAACTTAAACGACATTTGGAAACGCTTCATAGTGAGTACGTCATCAAACCCAGAGAATTCTTCGAATTAAAATTAAAATCCTATAAAAAGCAAAAATCATTTTTTAAAGATACTTTGTCTGTGAATAAAAAAGCTTTAATTGCATCTTACAAAGTTCATATAAAATAGCCAGATGTAAGAAACTTCACACCATTGGTGAAGAGTTTATTTTGACAGCAGCAATTGAGATTGTACAAACTATGTCTGGAGATAATTTTTCAAAACAATTGCAGTACAAACCTCTCTCAAATGATACTATTGCTCGTCGAATTGGCGATATAGCTGAAGATGTACGGTGTCAGCTTTTCTCGAAGTTGCGTGACAAATTGTTTTCAATACAGCTTGATGAAGCAACAGATAGTAATAAAGATGCTCGTTTAATGCCTATGTTCGAGTTTGTGATATGTCAGTAGTAGAAGAACTACTTTTCTGCAAATCAATAGAACTCAAAACATCAGCGCTCACATTATTTGCTATTTTAAATGATTTTATGAACGAGGCAAACCGAATGGAAAAATTGCTTCGGAATATGATCCGATGGTGCTCGTTCAATGTCTGGAAGAATCCAAGGTATACAAGCACTTGTAAAACAAAAATCGCTTCAGTGCACACATTTCCTGATCCACAGAGAAGCTTTGGCTTCGAAAGAAATGACTCCTGGTCTGAATATTGTGTTAACTGCGGTTGTAACCGTAGTAAATTATATAAAAATGAGACCCTTGTGATCAAAAATCTTTTCCGCACTTTGTAAAGACATGGGTTCAGTACATTCAGCATTACTATTTTATTGCGAGACAAAAAATTTTGCAACGTATTTATGAATTTGTTAAAAGAAGAAATTGCCCTTTTCCTAGAAGAAAAAAATAGACAGGAGGCCGAAAATTTTCGTGATGGTTTATTTGGGATGAAATTGAGGTACTTGGTCGACATATTCGAGAAATTAAATAACTTGAATCTTCAACTCCAAGGAGCAAATACACATATGCTGGATACGAGTGATAAAGTTAATGCTTTTTGTAGAAAATTGGAATTGTGGAGCAGAAATTTAAAGCAAAAAACCTTACAATGTTTGCAAATGTGGATGATTGTACTAAAAACTTATAAGGCTAAAGAAGAGCATGTAAAAGTTGTTTTGTAACCATTGAAAATCATTTAGCCATGCTGGCAAAGAATTTTAAAACGTATTTTCATGCCGACGACAAACTGATAGCAATTTACGAGTGGATTAGGGATCCATTTCATAAGACTCCCGAAGGACTCTCAATTGATGAGGAAGAAAAATTCATAGACTTCACGGGAAGTGGCGAAACTAAAAGACAATTTAGTAATAAATCACTATTTGAATTTTGGGTAGGAGTCAGGATGATTCTTCTGCACTAAAAACAAGGACATTTCACTTTCTAGTACCTGTCGACATCCTAACTTTGTGAAACTGGATTTTCAGCTGTCGCTTCTTTGAAGACAAAATATAGAAACAGAACCGAGAGTGGCTATTTCTAATATTAAGCCGTCCTTCAAAAAACTTTGTTCTGCAAGACAGGCCCAAGGAAGTCACTAATAATTATTAAATTTGTTTTTAATTTAGTATGTTTTGATTAAGGAAGTTAGGATTTAGTAAGTTGTTTTACTTTAATAATTTATTAAATATGTCGAAATGTATTTTGTTTTCTATGTGTATGTGTGCTTTCCTCTCAGGTAGTTAATCAATTTTTTAAAATAATATTTTCTCTTGGATATTCTCGCGCCCCCCTTCTAGTATGCTCGCGCCCCCCTAAGGGGGTGCGGTGCGCCCCACAGGTTGAGAATCGCTGCCTTAGTGAGATAAATAAGCATTTTAAGTCATGTTTTGAGTTGCAAATGAATATTCCTAATTCAATATTTTAACTGTAGCTAAAATAACATTTTTTTCCCTCTAATATATGGAATGCAAATGATGCCGGTTTTATTTAGAGAAAGCATTCCGTATATCTTTAAGTGAAATAATGCAGTTGAGGGTAATACCAAGCAAATAATATAATATTTGTAATATTTTGAAACATTGTCAGCTAATTTCTGAAATTGAAATTATAAATGGCTGTTCTTTAGAAACCAAAGTCGTTGTTTGGTTTATTTTATTTTTATCGCTTCTTTTGAATTGTCAGTCAGATATTTAAATTCCATCATTTGCTGACAATCAGTGACGTGAATAACGAGGAAAAAATCGCAAAGCTTCAGAAAATGGAACTGAATTTTAAAGATTGTGACTGAGTATGTCATAACAGAATTTATTGATCTTTAGGATAAATAAGCTTTCTTGTCATTATTTTTAATTCGTGATTTTAATTTAATTATTATTACATTATTAAATAACTATAATAACAGAATGACATCTATTTTCATAATTTAGGAAAGAAAGAAAAAATGCGGTGGAGGTCATTGAAATCGAACATCTTTAATTCTTATTTACTAATCGCTTAAATTTTTTTATCTGGTCCTTTAAATTTCATAGCATAATCCTAAAATATCTTTTATAATTCGCATTTATTTGGATTAATTTGAAAGTAAAAATTACCAAAGATTGATTTTATACCAAAATTTTTTTGTTAGCTGAATATGTCTAATTTTTATCCTCAAAAATCTAAGTGGAAAGCAATTTCACTCGAAGAACTTACTGCAGTTCAAGGTATTAAATAAAAAAATGTAATACAAAATTCCTCACTGTGTTTTAAACAGATTACAGTGCTTATTTTAAATTTAATGGTATTATTTATTTAAAGTGCTATACATAATTTGTTCCTTAAATATATTTACATATTTTTTGGTAAAATACTTTTTAAATAATTCAAATTTTTTCAACACAATTATTATTTTTTTTCCGTACGAATATCAGTTACGGTTTTATTCGTATGTATTCAAATTGTAAAACTTCAAAATAAACCTTCAAGCTTTTTAATAAAAACTTGTGAATACACTTTTAAGTAATTTTGAATATAAAATTAGTAGTTCCTTTTTGCTATACTCATTTTAAGAACCCAGTATTTCTTAATTCGAATTTTTGGATAAATAGACTCTTCTTTTCAAACTCGAATGACCTCAATTCCGCTGCAGTTCAATAAAGTAAAGCAGCCCTATTGCGATTCCAATGACTATAAAAATATTAATTTGAATCTATAATGGTAGTATTTAAAGTCTGAGTTCTATGAAGTGGATTAAGTCATTAACTTACTGCGTCTTTCGAAATCACAGCTTGAAACCTCCCGAATTGATTTTTCTTATCTCTCCTCTCTCTCTCTCTCACTCTCTGACTCTGTTTTTTTTTTTTTCTAACGATGCCAAATTGGGATAGATAAATTTTTGTTTTAGTCTTGTAAAAAGACAGCATATCATGAAAATAAAAAGGAAGTTTAAAAATCGAGTGATTGAAAAGGCTTTCTCTATCATTCTGCTTTTTCTTTCTTCCTTTCTTTTTTCAACTTTCTACCCTCCCTCCCCCGAGATAGAATAGGAGTTAGTCAGGTACAACGCCCCCTCGTGGTGATTGATAGCAAACTACAAAGCGCGTCAAAAGAGCTGAGGAGAATCTTCGGAATTTTTAAAATGCTGAGTACTGCAGCTTTTTATACAGCAGTCGATAAAAAAAATCGGCTGCCAGATAAAGACTTAAAAAGACGACGAGAATACGTACTTTACTCTTTTTTCGACTTTCTTGAGGTTCGAGTCAAGAAGGTCGATGAGTGTAGATATTTTTTGCAATGTAATCGTTTTTTTTTTTTTTTTTTTCAGTTATCGTACAGTTATTTGTGAGTATTTTTTTCCCCTCAGATTTTATCTGAATTGATTCTGCAATCTCTTTCTTTCAGTTAAGAGCGTGTTCGGTGAATGAAATGTTATTTTTTTAAAGCTAGGATTAAGCTGAATTATTCAAAATTAGGACACTTTTTTTTTTTTATTTCAGAGGGATTTTGCATTTTTTCTATGAGGTTTTTGTCAATATTTTCTTGCATTCTTTTTATTAAAATATGAATAAAAATCAGCAAACTGATTGAATTTGATTAAAAATGCAATAAATCGGGAAAAAAATTAGAGCAATATCAATCTTAATTAGCATTTCGCGAATCGAAGTGA
The DNA here is from genome assembly GCA_026543865.1 of Argiope aurantia. Lineage (NCBI taxonomy): Eukaryota > Metazoa > Arthropoda > Arachnida > Araneae > Araneidae > Argiope > Argiope aurantia. Next base: position 479,282 of record JAPMOR010073563.1, read on the forward strand.
GAAAAATATTGATGAGAGAAAACTCGTAAAAATGTATTCGCTCTTCATTTATTTTACTCATCGAATTTTTATATCGTTTCTTAAATTAAAAGTGGAATGAGGCTAAAAGGAAAAATCATTTTCATTGCAGTCAGTTTCAATACCAGTTTAAAAGTTTTTATCTTGAAAACTTGAATGAAACTTTCTACAATTTGCACACATTGTTTTTATTCGTTAGCACGCCAATTGGCACAGATAAGTTTAATCGCAAAAGCATTTATTTAAAGCAATGCACACAGACATTCCTTACAGTTTGCTAACGAAGAACACATATAAATAAAAATACGGGAGGATTTCACTAACCCTGACTTTATACAGCTACAACGTAATTAAAACAGAAAAAACGTTATTATTAGTGTGAGATTTGAGTCGCGATTAAAGCATGCCCTATTACAGTAAATAGTATTTTAAAAGACTTAAAAAACTTTTTTATACATCATTAGGTAATAATTTCATAGTTAGTATTGAAGAAGCTTAGAAAGACTTTTTTTATGTATTAAATTCTATACTTCAGTTACTGCTAAATGCTTTGAATTTCAAGAATCTTCCGTTTCACATCAATGCTGTTGAAAATTGAACATCCAATTATTTATTGAAATTAAGTAATAAGAAAAGTAAATTAAATTTTAATCCAGACAAACTATATCGTCAACTTAGAGTGTTACTTAAAATATTGAGTTAAAACTTTAACATTAAATTATTTTCATATTTCTGTGCAAAACTGTTTAATTAAAAATTAAATTATAAATTAACAAGTTCTCTGATTTATACAATTCCTTGAGAAGAATTTGAAAATAAAAAAGTGAAATATATTTCATCAGAAATAAAAGCCTACAGTGTTTATATAAAGAGCATTTTTTTTGTAGTGGATTCAACTCATAAAATTACAGTATTCTGAAAATAATTTTATATTTTGAATTAAAACCATTTGGATTTCTTAGAAAAACTACTCGCATAGACATCGAGTACTTTGTAGCAATTTGCTCTCTGAAAACAATTTAAGCTAAAAGACTTACCCATTTTTTGAAAGCGTAGGCGTATTTTATGAACAGTGAAACCAAATGAAAACAATTTTTATCTATTAAATTTTTCATATGATTCGTATATAAACTTATGTAATTAAAAATAATGATATCAATAGATAATTTGAGTCTCAAACTTCAACAAGAGTTCGACGTTCTTGAACTAATTGTCAAATATGACAATTGATTTCTTCATAGAATCAACTGATCATTTAATGAATCATGGAATCCTGAATCTTTCCCTCCGGCTTATTTTAGCACAATATGCTGATCATTTTGATTCGTGAGGTTTGAACGTATTTGCTAAATAGGAGATGACAGACCTTATACGAAAAACCGCTGGTCAGCAATTACCTGGAGATACCTCAAATGCAATATGAAATGGAGTCACCATGGCTCCACACTTCCATTTGAGAGGTGAATTAGGAATTTGTTGAGATTCTTGCATTTGTTTCTTGTAGTATTTTTAATACTCCTTATGTTGGTACTTTTATACTTCATATCATAATGTAGCTGGCAGTTAGATGCTAGTTCAGATATTCGATTACGCGGATCATGTGATTTGACTCCTAACACTATTCCTCTAAGAGAACTATCGTTATTTGATTTTTATTATATCGCAGTGTATTGAATATTATTTTAAAATATTCTCAGTGTGATTTCTTTTGTCTTTTGTGACATTGTTACAGATTTAGACAATTTTGAAACGCTGTATTCTCTTATTTTTCCATTGAAGATGTAAATTTCGAACGTAGAATACATTAGAAGCTTATAAAGAATAGTTATGATAAATATTTGTCGCAAAATGCATATGCAGGTAAGTAAACATAATATTCTAGTGGGATGAAGAAGTATTTAAATATGACGAGTCTGATTAAATGACAAATCTTAACAAAGAGTGATTAGTTAAAAAATGCAATAAAGAAAAATGCCCTCAGCTCTTGATAATTTTTAGTAGTTGTAGAAAGGTATTTAGTTTTATACTTTTATTTAATGACAGAGGGCCCTGCAGTCAGATTTGTTCAAGTTATAATCAAGTATTGATTAAATTAATTTTGGAACTTTATTCTAGTATTATTCCTGATTACCATTTACAAGTTATTCGTTATGCTATTTTATAATTCTAAAAAATTTAGAATTTTACAATTTAAAAAATATATTCTCTTCTTTTCCAATATTGTTTAGAGTGTTATAGAAAGTTGTGTTGTGTTTCCGATATTTTGCTTAAAATTAATGTAACGTTATGACTGTGCACTTTTTTTATTTGTACAATATTGTAAGGGACTTGCGACTTCAGTTTTCAAAATTTACTGCTTAAAATTGCTAAATAAAAATTAAATTAAAATCAATAAAAAATATGGAGAGAAAAAGGGGCTTTGAGATTTGCATTATCTAAGGCCCTTGGAAGATTTAAAACGGCCATGATTTCTTCTGAAATTAGAAATAATTGCATTGTTTAAAATATGGAAAGAGAAGCATAGCTAATGAGTAAACATCTCAAAAAAGGTGTAGATGTATATTGTTGAAGTGTGTATTACCAGAACTTCATTCAACACTATTTTTAATGATTTATTGCACATATAAGTACGATCTTTAATAAAATTAAAGTTTCTGAAGAACATATACTACATATGTTAATGTAAAAATCATTTTTCTTAATTCCGTTTTATTTTTTAACAGTAGATTTGGATTATGGTTTAATAAATAGTGCAACTAGAAGAAAATTAAATTTGAATTCAGCTAATATCTCCTACAAATTTTCGCAGATACAAATGATCAGTTAGCAAAATATTAATGTACTTCCGATTTAGTAAGCTGCTTATTTTATGCACTGTATACTTACAATATTTCATATACAAAATGCAAAGTCATATAATGAACAAATAATTTTACTTTATCAGAGTACAGATTTTAAAAAAAAATGTAAGAACATTTAAATTAAATCTACGATGATAAACAGGAAAGTTTAAATTTGTAATGGCGTTCTACTCTGAAAACTGATTTTTTAAAATCTGATATAGCATGAAAACTTAACATCCGTAGTTGGAAGCTTTTTTTACAACTTACGGCATTTCAATAATTGATTTTGCGGCTTTTCCCTCCTTACAAATCATTCCAATACCCCTAACCTCATTTAATTCTACTTTAAATTTAAGAAACATCTTTTTCTTAAGTGCCTATATTTAAATAACATATATTTTAATGTCCAAATGTATTGAATTAAATAAACGAATCAAGAAGAAATAAAGCAAAAACTAATGAAACGCAAACACTTTCGTTTAATGCAAAACGTTATATTTATATTAAGTAATGCATTTATATCTAAAATCTAGAAGAAATGAGTATTATTTTTAAGTGGATACACTATTTATATCAAAAGAAATATCATTCCTCAATGATTTTTATCATACATTTTTAAATAAATACATTGAAAAGCAATTCATCTTTCATAAAAAGCAAAGTGGAAAATATTCATATAGTATTAAAGCACATGAAATTTTATTAATGAACGTATCGTTAAGTATTTGAAATTGTATCAAACCTCATGCTAACTCTTTCCAAATATGACACTTTTAGATAACGTTTAAAATGTTGTAACCTCTTCTAGAACTTACCCTTATCAATAACACAACCGCATTGTAAACGAGACTATTGATTGACAGTTTTATGACTGGTACGCAAAGTGTACTATACGCAAAAGTCATACAACCGTCATCTAGTACCCCTGCTTGGCCTTTGGCTGTTCGAGGTGTGTCAATTCTTATCCTGTTCTTGCCAAAGTGTCTAGGAAGAAGCAACGCCCTTCTACAGCGTAAGACTGGCCTGTAGAGAATTGCTGACAATGCAAGTCTATGTTAATAAAGTGGGCATCTGGAAGCTTCATCAACGCTGTTGCAAGAGGTGCTCACACACTCGAGATCTTGTCGGCACATCCATCTGTTGTGTCCCTGATTTTTTTATTCAACTTCTATTTGTGTATTAAGATTGAGTGTTAAATGTACTGGTGATGTATTGTGCTTTTGGGTTTAAATTTAAATATAACAGAAAGGAGTTATGTGTTTCATTGCCCAAACCGTCTAATAGGTCAAAAAGCAATGACCCAAAGGGGAAAAATGAGAGTAAAAAAAAATCCAACCGCCGATTAATTTCAGTTTACAGTGCTTTACTTCTTTCATGAATTGGACTCGTAATATTAAAAACCTTCCTTCCTGCAAATAAACGAGATACTGAGAAAAGAAATTTCGACCAAATTTCATCTTTGAGTGAGGAAACATGGCAGTTGCGAATGCACAAATCAAACGATGCCCTTAGTCTAAATAAAATTTTCCTGGACCTGTACTTAAGGGAGGAAAAGTGCATATCAGACAGCTAAAATTGGACGGATAACATCAAATACATATCGAACAATTCTTCCATATTATAAATGAATTTTTAAGTTTTGTAATATTAAAAAATAATTATTTGAGATCAATTTTATTTTTTTTATTTTGTAAAAATTTTACATTTCTTTTTATTACAAGTTAATAAAAAAATATTTAAAAGAATGTATACTACGATCTACCAACTTAGATAATAGCCAACCCAGAAAATAGATCATATTTCATAAACAGAAATAAAATGACTCAGTTTTCCCTGAGAACATCTTTAACTAGCTTAGTTTTCGTTATACCACCACTCCTTTTTTTTTTTTAGATTTTTCCAAATTCTTTTTAATAAAGTTTTTAGCATTCTTAGAAAACCATCTGTGATGCTAAATGAATCGAACAAACAAAAATCTGTTGGAAAAAAAATTCCCATCGCGCAGTGATAGGAGAACATTTGGAGAAAGATTGCCACCTTCGTCTTATAACAAGCCAGAGAGGCAAAAAAATCTTAGAAAAATTATAAGATCAGAAGGCACAAAAAAAGTAAACTTCCCATAAATCATTGGGTCTGGGATCATTAAAACCGAACTCACAAAGCACAGGATCTCCTTCTCAACAAAGGAGACCGAGCTGCCTTTAAACGGAGAAGAAAAAAAATAATAATAAGGTAAAAATGCGGCTCCTAACAGCAGGAACAGGTAGGCTATATTACTTTTCCTTCGCTTTTGAAATATTTATGGCACACTTTAGCAGCTGCGGAAAGTAAAAGCAGGGAAATTGAAGCTCCTTAACATGCGCTAACCCATTCGGAAGGAGACTGGCGCAAGTCGACGGCTCTTTTATGTGCAAATAGTTACCTGAGGTACACTGGTAATGCGATCGATTTGTTGAAAAGGAGATGTTTAATTAACTTACTGTAAAGGGAAATTTTCTCTTTTGTTTGGTATGGATACAATTTTCAATTTATGATTCAAATCATATTTGATAGATACAACACGACATTCTGCTAAAACGGTGAAAGATTGCGATAAGACACGATTTCGATAAAGTAAAATTGTATAATCCGCCAAAAACATATTCAAAAATTACTCTTAATGAGGAGATAATAAAGACATATCCAAACCCGAACTTACTGTAGTTCTAAAAAAATAGACTCCAAAGATTCATTATCGCAATTTATATTTATGAAAGGATATCATCCCCATATAGAAATTTGTATTAACTCTTCTTTTTTCTCGAATAGAAGTACCCAATTTGATGTATTCAGATTCCAAATTCTAATTATTATTAAATCAAATCTAATACATATAACACTTTTCAATTTCTGTGAAACTTATATTGCATCATAAGCAATAGGAGACTTGGATTTCAAATGCTAAAATGTAAAAGTTCAAACGTTAAAATGTAAATGTTCAAATATAAAAGTTTGCTATTTTTTCGACATATATCACTATGTTCGATATACATTTAGTATAATAATTTTCCATTTATGATTAATAAGAATAAAAACTTCCCACAAATTTTAAATAATGGTTTAGAATTTGAATTAATTATTAAACATATATCTCCAAACATTTAAAAAAAACACCGCATAGTTGCTAAGTGAAAAAGCTCTGTGGAAAATTGCAACAATTCTTGTTCAGCAGTTCGAAGATAGCAGCTGAAATTCCAAAGCTTGCAGAATACCGCCATTTTCACTCTTTACAAGGAGTTATCGGAATTTGCATATGTATGAATTTCGCTAAAATGGATCAGAAAATAAACATATAACTTAGATATTAATAATATTAGTTCAGGTTTTTTTTTTGTTTTTTTGTTTTTTCATTCAAGATGATTATACCACAAAAAGCAGAGAAGAAGTGAACAATCGATGCAACAAACAGATTCATTCGAAATTATTTTTTATGCGTAATTTATCAAAAAAAAAAATGGAACTAATGAAGGTTACGGAAAGTTCTTGGAAATCCTTATTTTACAAAATAATGAACAGAAAACTTTGGGAATTTGGTTCAACGATGGATGATTAAATATTACTTTTAAAATTTGATTATGTGGAAATATGAACAGGTAAAATAATAAATCTATGAGCAGAACAAATTCTATCGCTAGATGTTGTAATATAGTATCACTCTTAAAAATTAAAATTTAAAGCTATATACGTCAGTTACCTTATTTTTGATTGTGTTGATAACTTGGGCAAAATGAGTTTCTAATATAATAACGTAGAGAAAGCAATGTTTCTTAATACATTTTCACATTTGACCGTGTTTCTTGACTGTTTTTCCTCGGAAAAATTCTTGGTGGTTGGTCATTGCCTTCTTGGTTATGGAATCTTGGAAAACAAATAAGAAAATGAAACTTTCACTGACGGGGTGGACAACAGTAATTCTTTTAAAAGTATTATTCAGTACATTTTACTGAAACAATTATTCTTGAAAATTTTGAATGAAGTCTAATATTTCTGCAATCTCAACATTTATACAACTCTATAAAGATTTGCAGTGAAACTCTAGGAGTCTTTGAGTTATGGATAAATTTAGTTTAATTAGATTAACGATGTCTTATGAAATCTTGTCATCAGTGTAATATAATTATCTAAATTTCAATGTGCCGAATTATTAGTACATTTCAAGTATTTTAATATTCAACTTTATAATTTAAAAAATTGTTTCTAAACGTCAATATTGTTCCTTTGAAGCACCTACGGACTTTTTGAACTATTTGTAGACAATATTGCTATTCTCTGCTTCATAAAGAACTGTTATTACAGTATGTTCTTTGTCATACAGAAACTTTTTTTGATTGTGTAATGTTCTTGGATATTCAACAGTATATTGTTCCAGGTGGATATCTATTATTTATGCCACATAAGAATATTCAGTGTTTCTGCCTCGCAATCTTGTTAAAGTAAAATCCTCTTTTTCAATAGATTAACTTATAACAGCTTCCGCAGAACTTGTATCTTCAGCGGAAACTGAAGAATCTACATTGTCCAATGCTTCTTCGGATGCCTCAATCTAAAACTCTGTTTTTTCAGGAGTTTACTTTTTTCTTTTGTCAATTCTAATTGCTTGTTTTTCTTCGATTTCTTTCTTTTTTTTTTTTTTGGAGTATATGTCAGGAATCTTCATCTCCCTCCAAGTCCTAATGGTCAGTTTACAAATATCCCTAACTTATTATATTAAAACGGATACAAATGCTGTCTTACACTGAATTTCTTTCTGTAGCCTATTATGGGAAAGATATTCATAAATAATTTCGAATTCATTACTCCTGGCATCGATCCGTTTTGATAACTGCTCGCTCTTTCATATTCATCAGTTCATCGATGTTGGAACAGCAGAGAATTACAGAATGTGACCCAGCACTCAACTACAATCATAAAATGAAAGATGGTTTTGCATTTCGTGGTACGCGGTTTTTTTTTTTTTCTTCTTCTTTTTAAACAATTTTATGAAATAAATGCGAATTACCTTTGATAAAGAATGCTGTTTAATTTCAAATTAAGCTGTGCGACTAGAGAGTGGCAGGAATGGCTAAATATCAAGGGCCCACGACCTGCAAAGCAGCAGAGAGACAGCTACTAGAGGTGCCACAATTAATTACATAGGCACACATAAAATGTTTTCGTCCTGTTCTATTCCCATTCTCCAGGACTAAAATATAAATTTTAATATGAATTGAATAAATAAAAATGAATTTAATATAAAATTATTCATATTAAATTCATTTTAAAATATTATAATATTATTAATATTAGTCTATTGATATTATTCGAATATCAATAATATTAGAATGAAAATTATCAATAAAATAACGATTTTAATAAAGTTTAATAAAAATATTAATATAATAAAAATAAAAATAAATATAAAATTACAAAATAATTTATATAAATAAATGAACAAAAATAATTAATATAACATTTATAAAATGGCTATGTATGTATGTTGTAACATTCCCCGTTTCCCAGTACTGATAAGATATTTACAGCCAGCTGGGTCGTTCGGTTACTTATTAAACTCCTCGAGATAGCCAGAGGGTGCATATTTTCACCTAGGTGGTCTCGCATCTGTTCATTAGCGACTACAGTGAAAGACCACATGTGGGAATTCCTCGTCCAAGAGGTATTGATAGTATCTTCAAAGAGAAAGGGGTGTCCACACATCTGGATGCTAAATGTTTCTCATTGTGAAAGGACTATGATAACTCCGTGTTCCAGAATAGTCAGTTATGAAAGGTGCATCATTAAAAGGACCTTCCCACGACCAATTGGTGCCTCTGAGGGAGCATATTGCTGAACCCCGATTGGTCAAAAGAGAGCTCAAATGACCAATGTAAATTAAGAGGCGGAGATTTATTACTGAAATAAAGTGCGGATATTTTTTTAGGGGGAGGAGAAGGAACGAATTGCAGCAGACTGTTTGAACTACGCCCACGAGTTCGGAGTCCGAGTTCTACCCCTGGAGTGGTGGTGTTGACTAACAACCTGTTAGTTCCCTGTGGTGTTGTTTCTCCGTATTGATGGAGAACTGAGTTTCAAGATAAACCTTCGACTTCGACTGTTGTGTCTTCTACTACAGGTGTAAATAACTATTTATTTAACCAAGATTAGAACAGGTTGCTCTTTTGTATATATAGGGCTGTAAAATAAAGTATTGTATGGAAATTCTGCTTCGCTATTCGATCAGTCGAGATCAAAACATTACAATGTACTGTATCTCTTCCTAAGCAACTGGACCAATTTTACTAAATTTTTGCCCTAATTATATAAGGTAAGAAAAAAAAAAAGAACAATGTGGACTTTTAAAATACGAAGATTAATTAAATATCCATTTGATTAGGAATTAACAGTTTTGATTTTCTTTCATTTTAAACTATTCTATCATTTCAGCATTTTTGTAACATTTTTTCTTTATTTTAATAGTCTTTGACAATGATATTATTGATATTAAAATAATAGTTTAACCATGCTTAAAACTAAGCTTAAATCAATTACTCAAAGGAAGGCGGCATTTCTTATACTTCAGTATTTGTGAATAAAATCTGCAGTTGAAATAAAATATATATATACATTGATAACTTAGGAAGAAAATTAGTAACTGGAGGACACTAAGATTGCATGGTCACAATTAATATTCTAATATTAATTAAAAAACATTTCAGGCAATAAAAGGGTTTTGTATATTACGATATTTTATACAAAAGTTTTTACGTTAAAAATATCATGCATAAAAGATTTTAGGATCCTGAGCAACAACTTGAGTATCTACTAGTATATTCATAAAATCAAGAACGTACCGAAGAATTGAAATAGTGGCCATTGTCAACATACCTACCGTCAGTGAAAACAAAAATATAGGTAAAAATTGATTCTAAATATTTAATTCTTTTGAATTAACAAGAAGCTTTAAAATAAATTATTAATTATTTCAGAACTGAAGAAAACAAAGTAAAGGAATGGGATTATTTTTCTCAGAGTGTCATTTTTAAATATTTGTCGGGACACTTTATAGTATTATAGCGATTACCAGAGCTTATGCCATTTTAAATTTGATATTCAGATCAACACGACAGCAGGTGTTTCTTCACTGTTTGCATTGTATCGAAATAGACATGTTTATCTTTTTATATAAACTGAAACAGTTTACATCAAAATTCTTATTCTTTTTTCAAAGTGCTGTTTTAAGGAAAGACAAAATAACTTATATGTGTTTTTTTAGGTGTGACTGATCTTAGTAAAGTTATTATGGAAACATGAATTTTTTTTTAAAGAAAATGTATTGTGAAAAAAGTTGTCGAATGTTATTAGTTATTACTTGTACTTCCTTTGAGTTATATTCGTAACAAACAACATTCTCTGTTTGATTTCCTCTCTCTACCTTTTACAAATTTTTTTATTTTGTATAAACACTTTATTTTCTTTAGAATGGCAGATCTAAAACGGCTTAGTAGGTAGGCGGGAAAATGTTCAGATTGTTAAGGTAATTTGCAAAAATGTTTCTTATTGCCCGACTCGTCGGGAAAATTGCATAGTTGAAAAATAAAGAGTCATATTGTTACATTTATTGAATAATATTGTTGTTTATTGTTATTGTTGTGGAAGAGAATTTCTGCAACTTCGCATGTTGATAAACATTATTTAACATTCGCAATTCCTTTCTCTGCTTGAAACCGTTCTGCTGTAAGTCACGAGGGCGTTTTTAAAGCCCAGCGTTCGATCTGATTCCAGTTTCATTTTTGAATAGAACTGAAAATCTGAATCTTCCTTTAATTGGAAATGGAACAAAAATATTGCTGCGATTGTGTGTTTCGGTTGGATTCTATCTGTAAATTGTGACATTCGTGCACAACGTTTGTAGATGGTGGTGTACAGGATGAAACGTTATAACCTGGAGCTATCGCAATGTTACTTCCTGGATAGGTCTTCATGGCTCACTAATAAGTTTTTCAAAATTTTAATTAGATTTTTAATTACAAATCACTTGATATCTTTACGTTTTTCTTCATTCACTTCATTACGAAACAAAAGTATTTTTACTCCACTTTGATATTAAAAAATTAAGTTAGTTTCTGAACTTTATTTTCCTACAACTTTTTTCTAACTTTATAAATTGAAAAATATTCATTTTAACTACGATTTTTTCATTGTTTTGATTACTGTTATTATAGACATTACGAAGATATTAAATATAGTTTCAATTTACAGATGATTGTTGCTACAATTGAGATTAAATTTTTTTTTTAATAAAAAGACACCAAACAAATCAAATCTAAAATATTATAATTATGTATTTCAGAGATTAAATTCTTCCTAATATTTTTAAAAAAAAAATCTTGTTTTTTATAGAATAATCAAATAAGCGCTTCCCATTTTGCTTTTAGAATGAATAACCAAATTTCCTAGTATACTCTAAAAGTGGACAGTGTTATCCCACTTTTCTCTGCACAAAATCGTGGGTAAGGCCGCGAATTTCTTGCACGGCATTAGCGAATCTTTTGCATGAATTGTATTCTGTACCACGGAATTACAGTTGCAATCTCAAGATAACATACCGAATTGCATTGATTTAAATAATTCCGGTTATTCATTTCTGCATCTACATGTTTCCGACAGTATAGACAGACAAAGATGACTCTTTTGACAGATTTAGTTAAAATTCTAAATTTGGGTGCTGCTGTCTACTCAGCACTTGACGTTTTGTAGTTGTCGCGTTCACTTTTACTTGAACATCCACACAGACTTTCTGCAAATGGATTTCATTCAAAATTTGAGAAAAAAAAATACTACAAATTATGTTTGAATTCCATGTAAAAAATGTCAGCCATTTTGCTCAAAGCGATTTTTTGGATTCAAAGAGGTCTGAAATGTAAAAATTCGTCAAAATCCCAAATCATTTTTTTTTTTTGACGATTACAATACTTTTTCTGTTATTCGTGTATCAGAAAGTAAAAATAGTTTTACACTTTCACTTTACTGAATTGTTCCAAATTGAATCGAAACAAGAAAATATGCACTCAAAATATATGACATAAAAAATACTCCGAATACAGATTCTGTAGATGAAGAGGTTTCAAAACTCTTCCTCAGATGACATGAAGAAAGCAACTTCGGAGAAATAGACGCACATCATTTCTTCACTTCGACTATCAAAGAAGGAATGATGTTACTTGGAAATAATATTTTAAGGTCTTTTAGAACTTTTATTTGATTCGTTATTATATTGTTATTGAATTTAATTCATTATGATAGAATAAGTTTTCAACATACGTTTTATTACTTTACTTATTGTAATTATTTTATAAATTTTTTCTATACAAATACATTTTCTGTCTTAATAAAATCTTTTATATTATTGATCAAAGGATTTAATGATTGAATTTATACTTGTATATATATAAATGCCTTTTTTCTCTGTAATTAGGTAATAGTATTAATACTTTTTTTCTTACATGTGCAAGAAATATTTTTTTCCTTTTTACAAAGATGATTTTTCTTTCCATCTGCAAACGATTTAAAATTTTTCTGTATTTAATATATTTTTGATGAAATAATAGATAAAAGACGATTTTATATATTTTAAAAACAAATCTAATTCTTAAATAAAAAAGGTATCTCTGTTTAGGTACAATTTTAATGAAAACATCAAAACAAATTTGATACGAAATAATTTAAACACTTTTATTGTACTTTAATTTTTTAAATGATCATATTTTTTCTGCAAAACAAAAACGTCCAGTCCATTTTTTTTTTTTTTTTCTTTTTGCATACGTCAAACTAGACATTAAAAAAAAACATTTATTTCTAATGATAGATATTAAGAATCTACTTTTGTATTTGAATATTTACTTCTTTTAAGTGGACTGGAAATTTAATAAGATACTAATTATTTGCATAAATTATTACATATTATTTGCGATAATTAAAAGTGTGTCGCATTGCAGATTAAGAAAAAATAGACAGACTTTAATTGAGAGATGAAATTAATTTATACAGAATTTTAAAGAGCTTAAGGGAAAATATATAAAACTATTATGCTGGTGCTAAAGCTTGTTAAAATACTTCATCTTCAAATAGATTTATATAATTTAACTTGTGCTCGATAACTTTACATACTCTACTCTCGTATTCATAACTCTACATACAAGCATCCTTATAGTACATATCGAATTTTATTTGTTTAAATAGTCTTTTAATGCTTTTATGTCTGTGCGTATCATTATTATTTCTCTTCTTTTCTGTGTCTAGCTTTTGATATATTCTTTCTTCATAAAAATGAGGGGGGGGGAGATGAAAAGTGAAATCACAAAACTGGAATTAATTTCCTCTTTGACAATTTTTTGCATTTCATGTTTAAAATTGTTGTAATTATTTTAGTAATGATCATAAATAAAGGATCTTTATTTACAATTATAAACATTTATCATGTTGTAATTTGATTTTTTTAAGATCTCAGGCGATTCTATTTTGATAAAAATTACACGACGCTTTCCTTTCTCTTCTCTTCTAGAAGTGCAGTTGACTCCAAAATTAGATTGCTGAGCCGTGTTGATGGATTCTATTCCGCCTATCTGCATATTTTGCATTTAACAGGTGGATTGATTTGTTGTAGTTTGCTGCTTTGATGCACCAGGAACAAAACGTTCAGATCTAGAGAAATTATAAAAATTTTTTATGAGAAACAGTCACAATTAAATGAGAGAGAATAAATAATTACAAATGGTACATAAAAGAATGATGTTTTTCAAAACAGAATGCATCATTCCCACTTAAGTATTGATTTAATGTTTTAGGAATTTTTCAAAACGTACTTAAAAAAAAAAATACAGATTAAGTTTTTATTTAGATGAAAAAAAAAACTTTTTATTTTAGTTTAAGATTGAATTCTGTCGTCGAAATTCTGTCGAAATAATGTCGAAATTTTATTAGTACGTTCAATTTTTCAACACACACACACACACACACACACACACACACACACACACACACATTGAGCTTTATTATAAGTATAGATCAAAATATTTTTAACAATTATGCTGTTGATTTTATATTATATCAGTAGTGCCCTTCCCTCAACCATCTTCTATTTCGGACAAAAATTTCAAAATAACTACTTCACTGTTTATTCTCTATTTGGATAAACAGTGCTTCATTTTGATAAATTATTTAAATAAAGAATAATGCTGCATAGGATTGTTAAAGAAAGAGAATTATTATTAGTAATTTCATATATTTCAAAATGAAAACTCTTATTTTAATACTGTATTTCTACTTTTAAATAGCAAAATAAACTTTTTTCATTCAAAGCTAATTTTATATCATCAAAAGCAATATTTTTTTATTGCATAATTTTTCGCCTTTGGCGATTCGACTCATTCAGATGAATTATTGTTTGTGTTTAATTTCAATTAAATCTTTTATACTCTCTGACTTGATGTTCATGGCTCATTGTACGAGTATTTTAAAGTATAAGTTATGGCAGACATTAAAGGTGTATTATTTTAATAGAACTACGCTCATTCTATTTATTGAATACATGAATCTTCATATTTGAGCCAAGTTTCAGTAAGAAAGCAACTCTACTTGTGACCACCTGAAGGAAAAAAAATTCTTCCTTAGCTTTTAACGGAAATCACGTGATTAAATATTTAACGAAACAAGGGAAAAGATTCAAGTTCCACTGAAGCAATGAAATGTAGTGCCGAAAATTATCCAAAAAAATAATATTATTTAATAATTGTCAAAACTTAGGAAAAAAGGTGTGTTACCCACTAAATTGATATCATTAAAAATATATCCTTTTTTTAATTTTAAAATGAAGGAAAAATTATTTTTGTGCAACGAAACTTTCTGAAGTTTGCTGGGGAAAAATGTCATAGTTTTGTTTAATATTCATCAGTTCACATTACAATTGAAATTTCCTACAATCTCTTTATAGTCACTCTGGAGTGGACATCCCTATCCTCCAAAATGTATTTGTTCCAAATTTAATTGCTCCAAATCAACTTTTGTTGGCGCTCTAATTTAATTAGAGCGCCAAAAAACACGCAGTGATCTTTTGAAGGGGAAAAAAATCTCGTGCTGCATTTTTCCTAAATTATTAGCTTTTGAGAATTCTGTTTTGTATATTGGATAAAAAAATAAAAAAAAATCCCGATTGCAATTATCGATTAAAAACTTCTGCTATCTGACATGATACACTTAAATTTAATTTCTGAAATCGAACCCTCAGCAGGGTTTAGAAGTAAAACCAGACATTAACTGAAGAAGTTTTTTCCAAAACATTCTCGCTCAGACAATTTTCGTTACTCATTACTCTTGCCAGATATTTGCAGTGAAATCGTCTACATCGACAAATGCATTCAACTCCTTCCGAAATATTAGCAAAAATAAGTTAACTTTCTTAATTAAAATTATTTCATGAAAAAAATTTATTGGAAACAATTTAGAGAAATGATGTCAATTATTTTTGGATTATTTGATTGTGGTCGGCATAAAGTATACAATGATAGTTAAAAAATTATCCTAACTCAGACACATTTATAAAACAAAACTAGAAATAGTCTTTATAATATAAATATATATATTTATATATATACCGATCTTCTGACAATTCGGAAGTTTTTGAACGATTTCTTGTGCATATGATTTTTTTCCAAGATTTTTATAATTGCCAGGTATTTACAAGTAAAGTTAACGCTGCCAATCGAATCTCCAAGTCATCCATTATGCATCAATTACTTACCAAGACGACCTATCTCTCCTGCGATCACAACCACTAAATTTTCGTGATCTTTAATATGGATTATTCTGGCAGATGCATTAAAAAGAAAAAACTCCAAGTCGAAAATTTTGATGGATGACTTGCGCGGAGAAAAAATTAGAAAAGTGCTGTTATCTTCCTTTCTTGACAATCGATACTTATCGAAACTAATTATGACTGGAAAGACAAGTATTATACTGATTTTGCTCCCTTCCCGTACCTGTGGAGGCTAGAATCCACCCCTAGAGTCCGCCCCTGTGATTCCCAATTTAAGGTAAGACACGAGGCTATTTAAATATTGATTCATTTATTTTGTAGTTGAGCGCCACGGAATGGACTAGTGATCGCTTTTATGTATCATAGAGATGAAAATGCTTACTCCTGATTTCTTGATTGGGGAATACAAAAAAAAAAAAAAAAAAAAAAAAAAGGAGAGGAGACTGGATTTTAAAATTATTAACAAGAGAAAGTTTTATCTTTGATCCTATCAATACATATTCAATTTCATTCAGTCAATACCAGTTTCGTTATATTTCCTTAAATTGTCGTTATTTTTTGTGTTAATTGAGTCTTTGGTACCGAAGCGATAATTAGATTAATTCTTTGAGTTTTGTTCATCGAAATGTTTTTGTTGTTTTGCTGAATAAGAATTTAAATTCTTCCGATTAAAGAAACT
This sequence comes from Argiope aurantia, assembly GCA_026543865.1. NCBI lineage: Eukaryota > Metazoa > Arthropoda > Arachnida > Araneae > Araneidae > Argiope > Argiope aurantia. The sequence goes on from JAPMOR010073563.1 coordinate 495,648, forward strand.
ATTATTACTTTGTATGTTTTAGGACCGATTGAATGACGGTGCGATTCCAAATGAGATCCCACACTAAGGATTAGAGGACACATTTTTGTAAGATGCTATATTTTCACTAACATACGATCCTGCTCCAAATTTATGCTCTAGCTTGTGCTTGTTTATCTTTTATATGCTTGGGGTAAAAAACACGACTCTTACACCAATAAGCTCCATTAATCAACCCATCAGCCTAATTGCACTTAAAGTTACGGGAAATGGTCAGGAATGAGAAGCAAGTTATTTTTATAAACGAAACAGGCCAAAGGGCCCTTTTCAGGGAATTGAATAATTGTAGATGTATGAATCATCTAACAGTATTGAAATCATTTAAAGATTGTCGAAGAAATGAAGATATTTTAAGATACCAAGATACCAAGTTACCAAGATTAAGATACCAAGTCTCAGGTAACATACGAATTCTTTTTCTGTTCTTTATTGTTATTTAAAAGAAACCATTGTGAAAGCCGCTCTTTGTTTTCATGACCCTGTGCTATTTTGTAAAAATTACTCATTTCTAGATTTCCAGCATGCTTTTAAAGTTTAAACTTGACGTCAGAAATACCTTATTGATGAAGACAGGCAAGGGGGTTTAAATTCTTGGGTCAGTAATCTGTTGGAAAGTTATGAAGATCAATGCTTTCATTTCACTTTTTTACGCCCAATATTATTAAACGGAGATAAAGCACTTTTTCGAAAATTATTTATCTATGTTATTCAACTGCTCTGGAAATTTCAAATTTCCGGATATTTTTTAGTAAATAAAAAATAATTTCGATATTAAAAAAGAGAAACACACCTTAAAACTTTTCGTTCACAAAGACTCATTGACAAATCATATAATACTATCATTTTTTCATAAATATATTATAAAATGTATTGCACAAGTTTATTACATTATCCTATTAGCTTAATTTGGATACATGACATGCTTGTTTAGTTCTTTACGTAAAGATTTTTTATTTTGCCCATTTCTGCTAAGTGCAGAGGATTTGTGTTCACTATTTTTTTTTTACTGGAAATAAATTCAATAACAAAGAGAAATTTTTGTCGACATATTTATATCTTACATACATTGAGAGGAAATTGTGACTCAAAATAACATTTTGGAGCTTTCTAAATGAAGCTTGAAAATTTTGAAGTGATCAGAATTTTATTTGCCTATTTTAAAGGAAAAAAGATACCCTTAACAAATTTTTAAAAACTAAAGTTTTTCGCATAAAATCTGAAATTTTAGCTTTTATAATATAATTTGAATTTACATTTCTACAAAATAAGAAGTATTTAATCACTGTTCATTCTGATAAAAAACAATGTTGATAAAGTCACTTTGAAACTCTAAAGAAAGGAACTCTAAATTAATCAAAAATGAAAAAAGGAAGTCTTATATAAGTTGAGTTTAATTTAATGTGCTATTCTAAATACTTTCAAACATGCAAGAAAAACCTCCCTTTTTATTTATACAAATAATTTATTCTATTTATCAAAATTAAATTGTAAAGTCCTAAAAAAATGACTCAGCCCGAAATATATACGATTTCGCAAGCGGGACTTGAATGAACACAATCAATTGGTCATAAATTGGAAGATTAGTTCATTAAGAATTGCGAAAGTTCCCAATGCTTTTAAATGTGCCGAAAAGACGATGATATGGCACTTCATAAAAATAGGTCACACGAATTTTGTTACTCAGAATTCAAATCACCCAAGCATTAAAGATTGCATTGACTCACGCCGCTTTTTTCAGCAAAATCCAGCCAATTGCTGGCTCCCGCCCTTGTTGCCATTGATTTCGTTCGGGACTTCATAATCTTTATTTATTTCAACAATTTTTTTTCTCCCTCACATTAAATGTGAGATGTAAAAATAATGGTGTCAGTAATTAAGGGACTGGTTCAAGAGTTCGCGATAAAAAATAAGTTAGTTGAAGAATTTTTATCGTTTGCAGTTTTTAACCACAAATCGTTCGAAACATTTTTTCCCGCCTCTCGCCTTTACAGTGGCAGCTGCTTGAGACAGACAAAAATAATCCACATTTCACTTTCATTTTTTTTTATATTCGTTTTTTCGAGGAACAGATCATGCTTAAGAGTGGAGAGGGAACGTTCTTGAGAGTTTTCGAAATTAGAATAAAATATTGTAGCAACAAATCATCATAATATGCGAATCCTAGTTAGTGGGGATTCCATAATCTCATCTTCAGATGGTTTCTTTCATAGGCTCCCTCCTTGCAAATGGCGTCATAGCAGAGGAAAATTTCGCAATTTTTACGATTTTTCCAACTGTGTTAATCCCTCTAACCTTGTAAGTTACATTTTAAGACGTCAGAATGTTTTGATACAATGTTCCATAGAAAAAGAAAAAAAAAAAATCCGGATTTTTTGCTTACTTAAGGGCAGGTTTTATAATTTTCTGAGAAGTGAGCATTCAAGAATATTTTGTTACAAGGTAAAAATTGCAAAAATGTTACAACTACTTCCGTTCAGTTCTTTCTTATTTTGGATCTTACTTTACATTGCGTAGAACCACCTTTTTTTCCCCTTCTTTTTTCCTTTTCTGAAAACTAACCTTGTATTATCCTTCAGTTTTCTACATTTAATTAATTTTGCAGTTTTCTGTATTATGTCGTACTCGCCTTGATATCTATAATAAATACTTCTAAGAGTTCACAAAAGTAACTCTTCGAACGTTATGATTGCCTTCATAGGTTTGTCATATTTGTGCATTATATTCATCTATGATGTGTACATCTATGCTGCAAATTATAAGTATACACTTAATTTTTTTTTCAGCGGATGATCTATTTTGCACATGAATGTGAACGTTCTCCTCTCGACTTTCATAGCATAGTACATTCTGCGTTTGGTTTCGTCATACATTGAAAAAAATCTCATGCGCATTTTGAAATTTCATACTCCTTCTCCCGTCGATGCTAAATGGAAAAATGTTACGCAGATCAATCATTTTGATGTCAATTCTACCTGTTAAATTTCATTCAACTAATCTGTTACTTTTTTTTTCAGTGATCTTTTTCGCATAACGCAGACAAAGTGGCATAACTGCCTTTTTCTCTCAACTTGGAGACGTCTAACAAAAAAGCAATAAAAAAATTTGATATCGAATTTTTTTGGCTGGTAACAATTTTTTTTTAATAATTCATATGCCAGATAAAAAAAAAATGGGCCTTAAATACAGAGCTAGAATACCTTAAAATGATGACTTATGAATGTAAATGAGTCTTATAAACTATTATTTAGGAGTTTAATGTATAATATATTAAAAAGAGTTGAAATAAAAAAAAATAGTATATTAATGAAAGTGATGACTTGGAAAAGTTTCCTCAACACAGTATGTTGTATGAGTGGTTCATTCAGATACTTCTCTCAAACAAAAAATACAGTTTATGAAAAGGATTGTCACGGAATTATTTTTAATACCGGTTGATAAATAATAACTTTCTAGAACAGAAATAACTTCAATAATAGCCTCTTCATTTTAGACTTAATTTTATCGTGAATTTTTATACACTATTTCGTAGAATTACCTGTTTTGTATTTGAATATGTGGAATTTTAGAAGGAATTTTGCACTTGCTTTCTGGGGGTTTTAAACTTTGCACACTTACGTTCATTAGTAGAACACACTATTTTGTTGTTTTCAGAACCTGTTTGCCTCGGAAAAGTAATCGATGCATAATTCTAATACAAGGACTTGTTTAGTGCTCCGAAAAATAAATATAAATATTTGTTTTAAATTGAATTTCCACCAAAAATTATTCAGCATCTTCTTATCTTCATCTTTTAAGAATCAAAATAAATAAATAAATAAATAAATGAAACGTCAAAATAAGGCATGAATGATCTTGAATGGTATCTGAAAGATGACATCCGAGCGCTTTATTTAAAGTTTGGTTCTGCATTAACGAAATGCTGGTGGTACCTGGGCGTACTGAGAAATATTCATTTCGAGATTCTTATATATGTATAAAAATGTATTATAAATGAAAGAAAATATTACATTTTTAGCATACTGATATGTATATTTTTAAAAACTGTTACCTTTTGTTTACTATCAAAATGACCTCATGTGCACAATAGGCTAATGAACTTTCGAGGTTCTCATAATCACATGACATATCCCCCCTATTTAGCCTGCGTGCACCATCAATATCACTAAAGTGAAATGGAATTAGAAAAGAAATCTTGTAATAGGCATTTTTTTTCTGTCTCAATATTATATTCAGTAATGTGTATTCGCAACGTTGTACTTGCAGCAATCTTGAATACATTTTCTCAACCAAAGGAGAAAGCGAAGTGTGGACAAAGTAGAAGTTTCTAATGCGAAAAGAGAAAATCCGAGTTTTGCGGAACATTTTTTATTTTCCATTCATAACCTTTGATTAATATGCATCCAATTCTTACTCAAACAGAAGCTAAATTCTTTACATTCATAGACATTTTTTTATGATGGCTCATTATAGATAAAATACAATATTAATAGCAAATTTTTAATTTTTAAATACTCCAATGATATTCCGGAAATCAACATTTGTTATTTTTTCTTATAGGTACTCTTTGCATTTTGTGTCACTTCATATCCAGTTCATAACAGAGTAAATCTATGCATAAAACTTGCCGCTTGAATATTTTAAAGAAACCTTTCCAGTCATTATAACTTTCCCATCATTTCATTTATCCTTTATATCATCCAGCTACAACATGGAATGAAATCATGAAATCAGCAGTGATTCATCTTGCATTATAAATAAATATTCCGATTAGTTATTCAAAATTCTTAAACTTAAAGAATCCGTTCACCTGGATCGCCAACAACAACAGGCCAATGTCAAATTCTAATTCAGAATTGATTTCTTTTCATTGGAACTAAACTTAAAACGTCCGAGTAAAACAGATTTTTCATAGCAATTAGAGCACTAGGGTTTGAATTATTCATGGCTTCCATATTCCTAGTTTAATTACTTGAGAGAATTTAGAAACACGCTGCATTCATTGGAAATTCAAGCTGCCTTTGCTGACCTGGGATTTTCTGTTGAGAGATTTGGGAAAGTTGCCTCTTACTGGAATATAATGAAAGGAAAATACTGCTCTATTCTGAAAATTATTTGAAATTCATTTCTCGGGGATTCTTATCTCTGCGAGATTTGGGCGCAGATACATGTCTGAAATTTGGCATTCATTTGCAAAATTTAAGGAATAATGATCTGTTTCAATACGCGAAGTGATTGGGTTTTAAGTAAAACCCGAGGTCGATTGTAATCAAAAGTTGGTGATACAGTAATAAAGAAATCGTTAGTTATGTTCTCCGAAATCATGAAAATAAATTTATATATAAAATAAGAAAATCGATTTGGGTTTTCTTGAAGCAATGCACCATGCCATTTAAATTCGATGTTGGAATTTGAGAGTGAAACGGAGTGGGATTGAAACGTGGAAATGCCATTCAAACGAAATACAGTAGGAATGAACCCGATTTACAGCAACTAAATTGTTATAGGAGAACCCCAGACTGAAGTCGGTTTAGAGAATTCATTCATCCTTAAAAAACATTCTCAAAACTAATAATAAAAGATAAAAAAAATGGCGTATTTTTTTCAACAATTTTGAAATGTATTGTGCATTCTCTTGTGGAAAAGAAACATGACGTCCTATTGCAACGCAAGACAACGTGCAAATTGCGTGTGTCATCTGAATATGACGTCATGAGATTTGATTTCATTTTTTTCTCTTCCTACTCAAAACATATTTTTTTTCATAGCACGCAAGAACCACATTGACTCCGAAATCCGGAGCCTCCATTTTTGCATTCTCGTACACAGAAAGAGAATGCAGCACTCGTCGAAAAATTCGGCATCGATATTTTGATGGATCTGCATGTTCCTGAAACCGGGGAGGAGAAACAAAGAGCTCGCGATTTCATCTATTTGTCTTTGAACTCAGAGATTCGTGGTTGAACAAGCAAAGTTTGGAGTGAGCGGCCGGCCTTTGAACAAAGAGTGCAGAGAGCCAAGAGCGAGGTCAGTGGACAAAGAATCTGTCGGTAAAAATAAATAAATTTGTTGAAAAGTAAATGTACGAAATGCATATTCGATTTCCTTCACTTTACTAATGTTTTTAATACAAAAGAAACTGCGTATCGCATGTTTGCAAGAAAGTCACGGGGAAAACC